>VDFB02198829.1:0-30984 GCA_007258455.2 Sequoia sempervirens | reverse complement strand
ACAAAGAATATGAAAATAAAAATTCATTTTCCAATGGCATTGTGGAGACAATACAAGTTAGGAATGAGCTAACAAAGGTATACAACATTAGTTGCAGAATAAGAGTTCTCAAATTCAATATCAATGAAAAGAAATAAAAAAGATATTCAACTCACATAACTCCATACTGTGCCTCCCAAAAGCAGTGATGGACTTCAGTCATCATCAAAACATTGTTAATTGCAAAATCCTTTCAGTAAAACTCATTAAGGTAAAGCTCACTCCTTGTCATATCATGAATTCGAGTTGGTAGGGTCCTACTACATGCAATGAAATAACAAAAGCACAATCTCCCCTAAAGAGGAACGGTGTGATGTCTGTAGGTAGAAATAAATAAAAAGAGGCAAGGATAATAATAACTATTTTAAAACAATCCACTATTTAAATGAAGAGCTATTTATAAATTGGTTAGAATCATTCTTAAAAATAATGCATTAATAAAAGGATGACGTCTAATAAACTTCTAGTGCTACTTCCTATTATTATTTGGGACAGGTAGTATTATTTGAAATTTGAAATTTATAATTTTAAGCTTAACTTCACAGAGGTATCAAAGAGCGAAATTTGCCATCCTAGAAGTATTTTTTTAAGAATTTTACATCAAAATTTCTTAATTTTAAAAAAAATGTCAGAGCTTAGCAACTCCTCTCCTGGCCTCCATCTAACTTACCAATCAAAATAGAGTTATACAAACAATGCATTTACTATCCATTTCAGAAGTTGAAGAGTTTGCATGATGTGGAATTGAAACAACAGCCTTGTTGTACCCAAAATAAATTTTTGCTTCAATAAGACATTTTTGCTTAAAAAGAGCTAAATCATGTAAAATTGTTGTCAAAAGTATGTTTTAGGTCAAACCAAACATAGGATTTTTGTGGGTTTACATCAAGGAACATATGTGTAAAATTCTAAAAATTTGAAAATTAGGGTTTCATACCCTTGTTTTTAGGAACACCCTTGAAAATAGGACCTTCCCAGAATTGATTGAAAATGATTTTGATAGGATGAATTGACTTCACAATCACATTGGTCAAGTCAAAATCACCAAAAAGTTTGTTTTACTTTGGTGGGTCTATTTTCATTTTTCAATAAGAAAGTTAGGACCTCTGCAGCCATTAATGGCAGAATGGCCAGTACCGGGTGCTGAAATCTAAGCCTCAAAAGCTTCAACGAAGAATCTGTGGCGAAAATGCTCAAAAAGATGCTATCTGACGAAGGGGATTTTCAAAATTGAAAAATGCCAAAAATTGACTTACTCTGGAAAAGACACGCCTTGCTACCAAGGAGGCTATGCAGTCAAACATGGGAAAAAGCGCCCCTGCTAACCAGGGACGCCCTTGAACTAGATGATCCAGATGTCACTTTTGAATGAACTTGTCTTCAGGTGATCTCTCTGGCATTAGCTCAGCCTTGCAACGAACATATTAGCCAGCTTGCGAGACACATCAAAGGACAACAACTGTTGATCGTTAGAGCATGCAAAATGGAAGGTAAATCAATGCATATCAAGACAAAAGTGCCCTTGCTGGCCAGGGGCACCCTTGAATTGGAGGCACCTAATGAGGTTTTCAACAACTGCTTACTACAAGGCATCTGTTCAACTCTCTCTCAGCTTCGCAATCAATCCGATTGCACGTTCACAGGACCTGTCAAGCACTCATAGGCAAAGATCAAGCAAAAAACACCAAAGGTGGAGGCTGAATGGAGAATAATGGAGAAATTGGCTAAATGTTAAGGAAAAGCGCCCTTGCTAAAAATAGGTGCCCGTCTTTTTGGGAAGTGTTGTGACCTTTTCACTCATCACCCCATTCAAAATGGGGACCCCCCCCAATTTTTGTCCCATTTGGGTCTTTTGGCTTTGGTTTTGGTTGGTTTTGCGGTTGTCTCTCTTTGTTCCTTCTATCTTCCCAGGGATGTACCTATCTTTTGGCCTAATTTGGAGTGTTGGCTAAGTCTGGAGTGCATTTTTATCAAATTAGGGTTTATTCTTCAGGCTTAGTTTGGGGTTAATTTAAGTGAGCAAATTGAAATCTGAGCTTGGCACTGCGTTCAGGAAGCTTCAGGCGGGCTCCCATTAAAATTTCATTGAATTTAGACAACTTTCTATTTTTTAGCAGTTCTGGCTTCAGGAGTAATTTTTAGGGTTTGCATGTATGATTTTTCAATGCGTGTCAGGATAGTCTTTCTGGGTTTTTCGAGAGCTTCGCGATGGTATAACATGCAAGTCAAGGTGATGACCTTCCTTTTTTAGCAGGTACCCCGCATGCAAACCAGTTTTCTGGGTTTTTGAGATCTCTCAGGCAATATGACATGCAACCAAGTGTAGCAATTAGTTGATCACTTTTTTAGGCACTTACTATTTTTAGTAGGTGCCCCAGGTCGGTGCCCTTTTTTTTAGGGTTTTGGAAATTTTGATCATATCACTAAGTTTAGACCCTTTCGAGGGACTTGCATGCAAAACTTGAGCAAATTCCGACAACTTTCTATTTTTAGCAGTTCTATTTTTAGCAGGTCCATCTTTGGTAGGCATGGTGTCATCCAAGCAGTTTCAGCACTTCAATTTTCAAAACAGAGCAACATGCAACGAGAACGGTGTCGAACAAAGGTCTACAAAAGTGCATGCAGTAAAATTACGGTTTCCTACTTTCGTGCCTAAAATGAAGGGCAAAACGGGAGAATCTCTGAAAACCGATGTATCCCATTGTGATCAGCATTCTTCGAGGAATCTACTGGTAAAATTTGAGCGCATTTTGCACACTTACTATTTTTAGTAAGTCACTTCTAGAAGAGGGCTAAAAATAGCAAGGACACGCAAAAGGCGCGTGTGAACAGGTCTGTCATGCCATGAGGGTCAGGATGAGCAAAAATCAAGCTTTGAGAAGTTGAAAATTCATGGAAATTACAAAGACTTCAGAAGTTGCTAAAAATAGAAAGCGAGGGCAAGCAGGGCAAAATTTCCTAAGTGATTGAAACTTCCTAGGTAACAAAACTTCTCTCTCACAGGTGGATATGCACCCTAAAGGAGGCAAATGGGCTGGAAATTTGGTTAAGTCATGAAAATTTGAAGCCACCGCATCATATGCGCCCAAGGTAACAAGGTGGCCTGAAAATCTCTAAGGCATGGAAAATGAGCTAGCACCCCTCTATATGCGCCCTAAGAGGAAGGAGTTGATCAAAAGTTTCTAAGGCATGGAAATGAGAGTAGACCCCCTTGAATGCGCCCATCATAGAGAAGAGGTGAGAGAGTTTGGCTAAGTCATGAAAACAAAAGAGGACCCTCTCATATGCGCCCAAGGTAACAAGGTGGCCTGAAAATCTCTAAGGCATGGAAAATAAGCTAGCACCCCTCTATATGCGCCCTAAGAGGAAGGAGTTGATCAAAATTTTGTAAGGCATGGAAATGAGAGTAGACCCCCTTGAATGCGCCCATCATAGAGAAGAGGTGAGAGAGCTTGGCTAAGTCATGAAAACAAAAGAGGACCCTCTCAAATGCGCCCAAGTGAAGGAGGCATAAGAATTTTCTAAGGCATGGAAAACAAAAGCTCCTCCTATGAAATGCGCCCTCAACTCAAACTAGACCCCCTTGAATGCGCCCAACATGAGGAGAGGTCATTTGTGCCCAAGCAAGAAGTGGAAATTCTTCTAAGTTATAAAAAATGTGAGCACCCTCCTCCAAGTGTGCCCAAGAAGCAAGTAGAGATAGAAAAATTTTCTAAGGCGTGAAAATGAGAGCTCAACCCCTCTAATGCGCCCATGAAGTGAGTTCATTGAAAATTTTCTAAGGAGAGGAAAATAAAACAAGGGGTCAAATGCGCTCTTGAGGGAGAAGAGATAAGAAAATTGTCTAAGTCAGAGAAAATGAAAGCTCAAGCCTTCAAATGCGCCCCAAGGAGAAATGTAAGAAAGCTTGAAAAACTTGCCTAAGGCATGAAACAAGAGAACAAGGGATGAAATGCGCCCTAAGAGGAAGAGATTAGATGAAATTTTTCTAAGGCAAAGAAAATAAGAGTAGACTCCTCCAAGTGCGCCCATGGGGTTTGGGATGAAGAGAATCTTCTAAGGCGTTGAAGATGGAACAACATGGGTCTAGATGCGCCCAACTCAAGAGAAGATGTGAAAAATTCTCCTAAGGCATGAAATAAAAGCTCCACCCCTCAAATGTGCCCACAATGGAGTAAGTTGGTGAAATTTGCCTAAGTTATGAAAAACAAAGGTGGACCCTCTTAAATGCGCCCAACATGGAAAGATCAAAGGTTTCTAAGGCATGAAACAAAAGCACAAGGTGAATACGCCTAGGGAGCAAGTGGAGTTAGAAATTTTCTAAGTCATAAAAATGGAAGTTGGACCCCTAAAGCGCACCCAACACATGGATGATCAAATACGCCTATGACAAGAAGGGGTTAAATTTTCAATGTTGGAAATTTTAAATGAGATAAGTAATTTCCCTCGAATGTTTGAGATGACCAAGTGCTACAGGGAGTTAAAAGAGAAATTTTAAATAAATCAAATAATTCCCCTATGAACATTCAAAATAATGATGTGTCAACAAGCAGTTAATGGGGAAAATTCAAATTTTGCATGGGCAAGAATCTCCAACAAAGGAAAATTCTATGACGAGCGGGTCCCGTCTGGGTGACAACTCGCCCATCATTACGCCAAAATTAGAAAATTACCAAGTAGTGGGAGAGGAAATTGAATGAACTTGCTAAAATAAACTCCTACACAGTTATTTAAGCCACGAAGATTTTCATTTTTCCTCACCATTTGCACGTGCGAAATTGTGGCCTTGAAAGTGAGAAGAAAAGTGTGAGGTGAAATTGCTGAAGTGAGCAAGTCAAGTCAGCAAGCTTGGGTGAAATTTTTCTAAGTGTCGGAAGTTAGACTGCTGAAAGTATTGAGGTTTGGAGTTAGAAATTTTAATGTTGAAGGCTCTTCTTTTTCGAAGTTAACTCCATATTTTGGCCATCCCGAGGTGATTTATTTGCTAGGTTCGAATTTTAATGCTTGTCTTTTATTTTGCAGGATGGCTGAAGCAAGTAGAGGAGATGCTGCAAGAGTCAACAAGGCTGCGATGTTGAATCAAGCAAAGCTGGCGTATCCAGGCAGGCAGTAATTAAGAAGCTGGGCAAGAAATTTCTTCTTGAGTCAAAGTTTACTTCAAGCTGGGAGAGTTGAATGATACCAACCTCGGTTCATTCAACTTGGGAGCACTCAGAGGATGAATGTATGGGCTGGGGGGCTATCTTCCATCAGTCACAGCACACCAGATTATGAAGAGTGGAATTTATGCAGCTGCTGGTTTTCCATCAGCAATTCAGTGTCCAGAATTGATCATGGAGTGTGCCAACTGTTATAGGCCAGAGCGAAGGACGATTGTTTCTCCTGATGGCAAATTGTTTGCCAATCTCACGCCTGATGCCATTGGTGAGGTGTTTGGAATTCCCACTTCTGATAGGATGGTGTACAAGACAAAGGAAAGAGCTGAAAGGATGTACGCCTCCTCTTTCGAAAGATGTGTTGGGATGATAAATTCAGTTTGGATGCAGAAATCCAGGCCTCCTCGCACCAAGCTTCCCAAACAGATTATTTTAGATGATATGAAGCAAGAGTATTGTGATTTGATAATGATGCTCAGCCAAGTGAACGAAAGCGCTCTATCATTCATCTTTGAGCCATGGATGTTTTATTACATTGAGATTATAATGGAGGGGAAGGAATGTGTTGACTAGGCGAGGATGATAAGCGACAATCTAGATGAGCAGTTCAGGAACCTGAGAAGAACAAAAATGTTCTACATGAGCTCGTATGTTATATATATGCTGGCTTGGATGACTAAGTACAGAGGGATAACTTACAAAGAGCCAATTGGATGTGGTCCTGAACAATTTAAAATCCATGAGGCTTGCCCACAGTTGCACTTGAGCAACACTGCCAACTACAAAAGGGTGAACGATGCTTTCACCATGCACATAACGAGGACTCTTCAGCGAAGGACTCAACAAAGAATATCAAAAAAGGCTCAGGAGCTGATCGAAGAATACGGATATTGGTTTATCCAATTTCCGAAGTTCACTTATATCAGGCTGCAGGGGTTCACATCGTATCCGTACAGATTACTGAGGTACCCCACTGATAGAATAGTTATGTTAGAAGTATCCAGGCAGCTCATTGCCTATGATAAAATCTAGAAGAAGAAGAAGAAAGGAGGATTAGACTTCCCGATCATTATGGGAAATTCAAATGAAGTTTGTCCTTCATTATAGGCAGCCAGAGAGGCTAAAGATGAATTGCAGTTCTTCCACCTCACATACCACACCGGCAGGCAAGATTTCAATCCTTTCTACAACATCAGAATGGTACAAAGTGTGGAGTACAGGCACAGGGCTCATATTGAGGACTCCTGGGCTAATGCGGTAGATGATGCTAAAATTAGGAGAAGAATGTTTACCAGGCTACCTCTGAAGATGATCAGAGAGTGCGAGATTGTTCCAGTTCTAGATCAAGTAAATGAGGACATGAATGTAATGCAGCCAGACTATGAGTCAGTGAGAAATACACCGGTCCCACTACCTGACTGGTCAGAATCGGAGATCACAGACTTGGACACCTTATGCATACTAGTTCTGACATTCACAAGGAGCTGGGTGGAGAGGCATGTGAATAGGCTCAAAAGTAAATCAATTGCTCTCACTTACAATCTCATGGGTGACCAGAGGCCACCATCAGCAAAGAAAATAAAACAGGTTGCCCAAGCTTCTAAGCCACGAAGAGAAGTACAAGTTCAGCCAGGGCCTCAAAGGGTAAAAGAAGCATCACCCATACGATCACAGACTCGATCTTCGAGTGTGCAGGAGCTTTCACTATTTGGGAGTCAGAGAAATAGATCAGATGAGGAGCAGGAATTTCAGGAGGTAAACCAGCTACCACTTAGGGAGCCAGGTAGCCTAAGTGTCAATGCCCCTAGAAGAGAAAGTCGGCAAGAAGAGGAAGAGGAGGAGATAGCGATAGACACTTGCTTCCAACAAATGATTGACAACATTAGAAGATGAGAATACTACAGGGCAAGAGGCTAGAGATCCAATGGAGGATGTTCAGCAGATGGAGACTGATGAGCCTCAACAAAAAGTTGTTAGAGAAGAAGTACGCGAAGAGGAAGCAACAGAGGAGCAACCCCTCATTATTTGTAATCCACAACAGACGGTGTCAGATTGGCTAAAGGAGAGAATGAGAAAGGATCCCGAGGAGGATACTAACCCAACAATCGAGATGGATGAATTCCTGAGCAAAATCAGTGGGCCACCAAAGAAGAAGAGAGCTAGGATATACTCAAAGATATCTATAGATGAGACTGGTTCTCACACACTTCATGTAGTTGTTCCAAGAGTAGAGTGTGACTAAGATGAGGCTGTACCTGAAAATTATGTGGTCACTACTGTGGAGTTGCGCCGCCCTACAGAAGCTCAGATAATTGAGGAATGTGATAACTCCTATCAGGCTTTGAAGGATAGATTGCTCCGAACAGAAGGAAAGTACAAAAGGTTGAAGAAGGAGCATAGGACGTTGATTGGTTATGTGCACCACCTAGCACGTCCATGTGGACAGGAGAATCCAATAGTTGATTTCCCAGTGGAGCTTCCAAGAGAATCAGTCAGCGGCTTGGAAGATTTGAAGAGGATGGCTCAAGAGGCAGGCAGGTGGGTTGGCAATGTTCACATGGAGGCGGAAAAATTCATGGATGATCTCGCCCATTCTTTTCAGCAAGCCTCTAGCATTCTTATGCGCAGGAAAATGTTGATCAAGCTTGGAACGAAACCCATATTTATCAAGATAAAACCGTTCCTCGCTTGGCTGCCTTGATGCATATGCCCGTGCAAACTCTGGTTGAGGCAGGAGTAATTCAAGAGGGTGATAGGTATGATTTCCCCAGTTGGTATTCTTCAGCATTCACTAGCCGAGGTTTCTTTGATACAGCGCAGGCGGAGTTAGTTAGAGTAAGAAAGGCTATGGGAAACATACAAGAAGGAGTCTTAAACACACTTGAAGCCTTATTTGCTAAAAGGCTGACTCCAGAGGAGGTGACTGCAGATGGCTTAATGAGCAGATTGGAGCCCTTCTTCTCAGATGTGAGATCTTTTGCCCAGGTGGACTTTGAAAACATTTCAACCTTCTCCAACATTATTCAGAGTACTCAAGATTCCTTGGAAGCTTGGAGAAAATCTTGTATTCGGCAGGGACAGGCGGTCACAGTGCTTGAATTCCAGCTTAACCATGTTCCACCTATTTCAGTGCATGAGGTTGAAGCAGTGTTGACTAGATTCATCCAATTTGCAGTCAGAGAGAAGGAAAATGGGAACGCGTTTCTGGATGAGAATCTTTTGGAAGATGGTGGGCATTAATTGCTCATAGTGGTCAAAGGGAGAAAGTGGGCATTTTGTGCTCATTTATTACCCCACTCCTCCACTTTCTGGTAGTTTTTAGGGCAAAATCTTGACTAGGGATTATGTGGCTTAATCTGAGCCCTTCATTGTATTTGAATTTGAGTCGTCCGTTGAAATTGGCCAACTATAAAAGGGGCATGCCCCCCTCATTTGTAGATGATAGATAGGATCATAGAATAGAGAGAATAGCATAGAGAGTAGAGGAGGAATAGAGAGAGATAGCACAGATTGATAGATTGATAGGAAGAGGGAGGAAAGTTTTCCAATTGAATGCTTTCTAAGAGATTGTTGTGAACACTCCTATAATAAAAAGAGTTATCATTGCTTGTGGTTTAATCTTTTATTGTGGGTAGCTAGCAAGATTTCTTTATCCTTCTGATTCACGTAGAATCTTAAAGTAAAGTATATTTTGATTCATGCACATAGATATTTGTGGAATGTGGTGGTTGAATTAAGCAAGCTTCATTAATCCATACCACTAGTGGGCTCATTGAGGGTAAGTTCGCCTTGTGTGGTCAACTGGAATATTGCGGACCTAACTTCGATTATGATTTGCATGTTGATATGCGTCGTTGTGATGGTGTCTATATGTTGAATCCTGATTTGAATACCTCTAGTTACTCCTTTGAAGATTGCACCAGTTTTGTGGAAGTTGTCCGAGGTGAGGCAAAGCAAAGCTTGGTTGAAGTTTGCAAGAGTTAATCTCCACGTCCTGCGCCTAGAGTAGATCATAGCATTTTTAATCCCTGCAGCCATTCAAATTCCGCACTTCCTGGTTAGTTTAGGAAACTTGAGCTTCACTGATAAATCTTCCACATCTTGAAAATCCCTTTCTCTCGGAGTGAACAATTGTGTAAGTCCCCTTGAAATACTAGCCAATCACATCGAGCCAACTGAGTCTACGTCCACTGCATAAAGGAACCTTGGAGTTGAATGCATGATCTTTCGCAATCTTAGCATGCAAGAGATTTTGATCAAGAGAGGATAGAGTGACCGTTGGAAACTTTATTCTGTGTTGGTGCGGTCATAAAACACCCGTCAATAGGAAGTCAGATGCTGTCTGCAAGCTTGGTGACCTCCAAGATGACCATCTTTGTTTTGATCAATCTCAACAATGACACCGTCAGCAAAGACGACGAACAAATCAGACATCTAATGACAGAGATCAAACTAGGACCGATCGTGAAAGTTTGCAACATGAAAATAACAAGTCAAAAGTCAAAGGCACCCCTGCAGGCCAAGGGCGCCCATACTTTTGAAACCAACTTTCAAAATCCACAAAGCTAGTCATCCTTTCCAGGACTAAGTTGGTTATCCATCCCATGTTTTAGCAAGATCATCAGACTCATCAGTCAGTGGTGATCTCAGATCAGAGCACGGAGGGTCAAAATGGAGGAATTGAAGAACACTCAAGAAATTGACTAAGTTTGAAGCCAAAAGTGCCCCTGCTGGGAAAAGGCGCCCTTGAATTTGAAGTATCAGATTCAGGTCGGGAGCTACATCGAGGATCAAATAGAGGCACTTCACCATGGAAAAAGAGTGAAAATATCTTCAACTCTTCAAAGGGACGCCTAAAGTCAAAAAGAGTCTCAATTGATTGAAGTTGTCTATTTAGACAACCTTTTCATGTCTAAAATGTCCCCAAATTGGTGAAAATCACTCTCGGGAACTCCAGATCAGGCAAAAAGACTCCTCAATCATGAGTTGGCGCCCAAACTTGATTGCTTCAACATCAATCATTATATATCAAGCCTAGGCATCACAATTCATTATCTTTCTTTGTAGGTTGAAGACAAAAACAACAATTTCATCTCCAAGACGTCTTTTCAAGATCTGATAGAGGGCTTTTCACCGTTCTTCATATTTTTGATCAGTTGCATAGAAGGACAATTTATCAGAGGTTGCATCAAAAGGCATAATTTTTCTAGAAAGACAGTTGATAACTTCCAATCTTCTTGTCTTTTTCCTATTTTTTTTGGTCTTAGATCTTCTTGCATGTCCCAGAAAATAGCAGATAATCACAGATCTGACCAACTGGGTATGATCAACACAGTTTTTCAACAAAATCCACTTGAATTTTTGTAGAAACAACAAACTTGATGCCCCTATTTTTAGGGATTCTTCAAAAAAATTCACAAATTTGAAAATCAAACGAATTGGGTTTGTTCAGCATTGAAGCACGAACAATACCCATGTGTCAAATTTTTTCTGGAAAAATACTTCTCGGCAGGTGCTATTTTTAGGGGTTTTCAAAAAAGTACCTGAACAATATTGTGTGCACAGTTGATCTTTAAGTTTTTCAGAATGCAGTTCTCCCAAGTGCAATATAAAACCAAAACGGTCTTGGTACATGATTTCCAGAAAATGATAGACACTGACTTGCATCAAGTACACCCAAAGGTCGACTCAAAAAGGTTGGAAGGCATAGACCAATGCACATTACGGAACATCAAGCAATCCGGATTGCTTGAGGTTGCATCAATCCCCATCACATTACAGAGCGTGGAGTTTGTAATTGCTTGCATTAGGCATTACAACCCTACCACACGAGAAATTTGCTCAATGCATGGGTGAGTGATTTGCAGCCTTAAACCTAAGGATGTCGAAAAGTGTTTTGCTATTCCACCATGTCCAAAAAATGTGGTCATATCTGTGAGAGAATGCAAAAAGGCATTCAAAGTGTCAAAAGATAAGTGCCAACAGAGAATGGCAGAAAAATGGCTAAAAAGCAAAAAGGCCAACTTGCCCAAGAATGTAGGGCATGGAGAGTTCTGAGATGAGTATGCAATGATGATAACTCTACTCAACCGTATCACTGGATAGGAGGAGGTGAACCAATTTCAGTCGTGGATGTACTACATCATCACCAAAATTGTAAGCAATAAAGAGCATTACGACTGGCCCGCTCTCATCAATGATACACTCCACAAGCAAATGATCGAGTTCTTAGAGGCTCACAGGTTCCACATGTGCTCATATCTTGTATACCTAATTGCCTTCCAAGGCCAATCAAAGCATTAAACACTGTGGGAACCTTAGGTGTGAAGAAGGTCCATGAACATTTTCCACTACTTGAGTTTACACAAGCAAAATAACATTTTAAGCGGATAAATGATCTCTCCATAAAGCACACCGTAAGGGACCTCGACCATGAGATGCATATATGTATATCACCAACAGCCAAGGAGGCAATGGTGGAATGGGCAGATTGGTTCATCCAATTCCCCACCTTCACCTATATATGCGTATATAGATACAATAGTCATCCTGCCATGTTACCACGCTACCCTTCAGATAGGGTAGTCTTTGTGGAGTTCTCACGACAGTTGGCCGAAGTTCATTCTCATCTAAGCCTCAAATGCAAGACGACTGCGAGCTTTCCTTTCCAGATGGGACTTTACAGGTGTAAGATAGTAGCTGATGCCAAAGTCATGGGCTAAGAGACAGTGAGACTTAATCTTAAGTACCTCATTGAGAGACGATTGTATGATCCTAGAGGCCTTTATGCAACACACCTTGAGCAACACTCTTCACACGAGTCTTCCATGGAAGAATATTGGGTCAACTGTGAAGATGAGTTTGATGTATGAAGATGTAACTACAACCGGTTTAGACTTCCGCAAATCGTTTTTTTCATGACAAAAGATGTGGAAGGCCTATCCGATGATGATAGGGAAGTTATTCTTCCCTCATTCTTCGTGGATCAGGTGGACTCACAACCACTTGGAAAAGTGGATTGGTATGCCAAGGAGAGTACATCTATAGAGGAAAGAACAAGTAGGGTTGTCAGAAACAGTCAACTCTACTTGGACAGTAAGAAGACATGGAATGTAGTAATTCCTTGCGAAGAGTCGTCACCAGTTCACCCTTCACTACCTTCCACGTCAAGGAAGAAGCCCAGACAAAAGCAATGGAGTAACCCTCCAAGAGGAATGAGGAATGAGGATGTTAGGGTACATAAGGGGAAGAATTCAGACTGTTGATACAAATCAACAAGAGATACATGTGGAGACAGCCACAAGCATACCTAAGCCAGTCATGGAAACAGTGGCAGTTGAACCAATGCTCGAGACAATCACAGCTGAGACAAAGCCAATGATGGAAGCAACTGCAGCTGATATAGTGCCAGTGGTGGAAGCGGAACCTCCTACTTCGCCACCATTGCAACAGTCACCAGTCCCCATTGACTTGGATTCACCACCACAAGATACTGCAGCACAATCTCATTCGTCGGGCATTCAAGGGCCTAACATTCCTCCTTCCAGCCAAGCTAGTCAAGATTCATCTTGGCTTGAGAGCCTCCTAGGAAGGAAGAGAGAAAGGCCATCCTACTAGCTAGACTTCACAGAGTTTGATCATGTCCCTCAAGACATGCTAGTAAAAAAGTTGAAGAAGTAGGTTCATGTAGGAAAGAATGCCGACAATGAATTTTTCATAGAGACAACTGCACCACCTGAGAACAGGAATGCACATGAGGTAGAGGTTAATGACTTTACTTTGTCAAAGGTCAACCTTGGTAAGACCACTCGTCGGGTGGAGGCAGATCTCCTTGGGGTTGCATCAACAAGTGTCCAAGAAAGAATGGCAAAGGACAACAAAGACAAAGCAGCCTTAAAGGGTGAAAACCAACAGTTGAGATTATACATATCTAGCTTGATGCACGGTACACCAAACATCTCTGCCTTGCCTCGAGAGTTGCTAGACCTTCCCGCGGAGCAAAATCACCACCAACTGATCCTATATGGAAAACACTTGAGAATTCAAGTGGAAGAATTTGTCATCAGAGGACAGTGTATACTTACAGAGCTGTATCAGCTAAGGAACCAAGCTCATGAACTCCGCGCGGAAATTCAACAATCAGAGCAAAAGGCAACATAGAAGAGGCTGGGGATGAAATTACTATTTCAGACTTGCAGTTGGCATACCAATCAGTTACTACAGTGGAAAACAAGTAACATCTTTTCGCATGGAAAGAATAGTTGGCATACAAGGTGAAAGCATATGACACCAACTCTGTAGAATTGATTGAGTATCGATAGATTGTGGCAAGTGTTATCAACTTCGTAAGAACATTGGTAATATCTATCCCTTGCCTTTATCAGCACAAGGGAGGTGCATACATTGAGCTAGCCAAAGTGCAAACACATTTCCAAAATCTCATCCGTGACATTTTTTGCGGTGACCTTGCTGGTTGTGAGTTGAGTAAGATTGCACTCATGTCAACCAAATTGGATGACGCAGCTGCAAAGTGTATAGAGTATCAGCAGCAAATTGCAAATAGTGAAGAGATGTTGAAGTGCCACGTCATCATCCTATGGAGCATTAATCACCCAGAGGTAGAAGTCAACGACTAGCTAGAGGAGTTGTTGACTAGTGGTGAAGAGGTGTAAAGCACCTAGAAAGGACGTCCTACCCTCCAAAATAACATTAATGACAAATAGGAGTTAACTTGATGCCCCTTTCCAAGTTAACTCACTGTCCCACAGATCATGCATGTCAGATCCCACTAATTATGGATGTCTATTCTAGATCTCTGCTAATTGTGGATCTCTATTTTGGAGGCACTTTTGTAATTTGAGTTCACTTTTAGTTTAGTTTCAGTTAACTGAAGTGGATTTCCAGTTAACTGCTTGCTCACCTACTTTTAGACATAGGAATAAATCTTGTTGATTGATTGGCAAGAACTCAATGTTAACTCAAGGAGACTTTAGGGTTTCCTACTCCTTTGAGTTCTATAAATAAGAGCCTTGGGCTCATTATTTTGTAACTTTACTTCATGACAGCAAAACGCTGAGCTAAAAAGCCTTCATATTATTCACTTAGTATATGTTCTTGGATCGTATTTGTTATAGTTAAACACCAAGTACAGTTTGTGTTCTCTCTATTCAGATAGGTGTATTCAATCATTGTTCATGTGTTCTTGGTTTGATTGCTTCATGTGTCATTGTCTCTTTGACACAGGTTGCTGTCCCAACGCGTAACCTTTGGTGGAAGATTGAGATAATAAATCAAGAGAGCTACCTTGTCTTTGATCTAAAAATCTCAAAGTTTTATCATTGTATGTTGTTTCAATAATCTTCTTTCGATCTATACCTCGGAAAGAGCATTGTCTCTCCTTGGGAATTTAAGCAGTAAGATTATCGTCTTTTGTTGTTTCTAGTAGTCTACTTTTCAGCCTACACCTTAGAAAGGTCTTGGTACCTCCTTGGGAATCCTGGAATATAGCCTACCGTTTAAAGATTACTTGTGTGGATTCTATTTCGGTGTGAATTTGGGAGTTCAGTGTCTTTAGATGCATTATGGGAGAAACATTCGTCTAGGTGATTGAACCATTACATTCCCGCTCCTATATTCTCTTGCTCTGTTTATCTAGAAGAGATAGGATAGATTAAAAGTTAGCTTGGTTGTAGTTAAGATCTGCAGAAGCCAGAGAAAACCTTAGCCGCAACGCATTGTGTTTATGCACCCTTGTGTCCTGCCGCTGAGTAAAAAGATAGGAACAGTAGTTTACTTTACTTTTTACACAAATATCAGCAACAAGAGGGAACTTCCCCTCCTAATTTGAAGAAGCAGTTACTACACTTGCAATAGCTGACCATTTCCAATAAGCACTCCAGAGGTGCTAATTGAAACACCAACAAGTCTACTTGAATGAATGAGAACACAAACATTACATATATAAGTCTAAATAAGATAATAAGATAAGCAAAAGGGGTAGACTTAGTTCAGCCAATTTAGACAGAAACGAATGAATTTACCAAATCAAGGTAAAAATAATACTTAAAAGCTACTTTTGTTGCCTTTTCTAAGTCCATAATCAATGATATAAGTCCTAACATTATTAGAATAGATTTTAAGGGTTGAATTTAAAATTTATTTAAATAATGATAATTACATGACAGAATGTGGAAATTTTCATACCTGTGTTGCCAGCAAAAAACTTTAATCAGTTGTAGGCTATATTGGGAAGAGTCAATATTTTATCAAGCCTAAATTTTTCAGCCATGACAGCACCTCTGCTAGACCCTCCCTTAGACTTCGAGGCTGATAACCCAATTCTGTCTTTGCTTTCTCATATGAATAAGCCCATTGATGTTTCAAAACATACACTGTCTGCAATATGTTGTGCAAAATTTCTAAGTAACTTCAAGCAGTACAAGTTTTAAATTCTTGAAAATTATGAAATGAGAGAATCTATATTTTGCAACAATCATACGCACAGGATAGCTGATGAGAGGTAGGTGTCCAAAGATTCGAGCCAAAAAGACAGAGATCCAACCATAAGTTTCTAGAACCCATAAAGGTATATGAAATGATGGCAGTGCAGTCCCTGTTAGATTGGCTGCAAGATTGAAAACATCCTTAAAGGATGCATTTTCGCCAGTGAGAAGGTACCTTTCACCTACTCTGCCTTTCTGTATTGCTGCCACATGACCATATGCAACATCCTCGACATGACAAAAGGAATTCTTATCATTGCCATAACCAATATATCCAGGTAGCCGTCCATTAAATCTTTCAAGCATCTGGCAAAAAAAGCCATGCATAAAAATAAGCAAGCATTCTGATCACATGGAAAGATTATTTACTAATTGAACACAATTGTTTTATATATCAAATTCATGGCAATAAAAATTGCCTTTTCTCACTAAATCTGATCAGACCCAGAACTCTTGTATTTAACCTACATTACTGAATACTTCCCTGAAGCCCCCATACCTTGGCCAGTACAGTTCCGGTATCAATACCAATATGGGTACATTCTGGGTCCTGCTGAGATATGGCAGTTCTATATCCATGCTGTACCCAATTGCCAAATGACACTCAAAAAAAACTTTGAATAAACTAGATTTAAAAAAAACACAAAAAAGACGATAAAAAAGTTAAAAAACACACATAATGAACTGCAAGTCTGCAACTAAATTAACTCATCTCTAACGCCATTCCACCTTCCCCTCATCTCCCCCTAGCTCAACTCAACCACCTAAAAATCCTAAAACATGCTAAACAAAAAGAAAAATTGCAAATTGCCTCTTATATTGCCACTCTTCCACATGCTCAGAGCTGAAATTATACCAAGTTATTTTTCAAAATTCAATTCTATGAAATTTATTTTGTACTGCATGTCTTTTTTTCATTTTTTTTCAGTTTATTTCCATCAAATAAATTAATAATTGATAGCCTTCTATGGTTTGCGCTTTCTCTTCTTTTTATTTTACATTTTGTGTTTGGTTTACAACTTGCAAACACAGGTATTTTTGTACAATTACAGAAACTCCGCTTTTGTGGGCCAAGGGACAAGATGTGCCTTCAATACTTACCCTTTTTCACCTCTTTGGAGACATACAAAGATGGTAAAGTGGGTTCTGAGTTAAGCTGGTTATATTTGGAGATGCAATGAGTGCAACATTAAGTACAACAGCTCAAGTAGTCAGTTAAATCCATTTTGTGGCATTCCTAGTATTGGAATTAAAGCTTATTTTGGGCCAAGTGTTAATGGGTTGCCTAATATGCTCAGATTCAGCAATATATTAATGAGCAAGAGGACAAAAACACACTGGCTGCTAGAGCCCAATCCAATTTGCATACTTTGTTAAGGAAAATCTTGAGCAAGCCACCCACAACTTCAGGGTTTAGCCCAAAATTATGTGCCTTCATATCCTGTGAAGAACCCAACTAGCTCCAACTCAACCCTCTAATGTTATACTGCCTTGTTTTGTGTTTTTCAGTAGTTTTGATGAATTTTAAGCAACAATATAGAAGTGCGCCAAGCATAAAATGGTGCTAAAACTTAAATTAAAGCAATAGTAGGGAAATTGCAATTGTATTCAGTATTAAGTAATTGCTACAGATAGATTGCAAACAATAGATATACCTGGAAACCTCCAGATTAATTAAATAAAGCAAATCTGTACATGCCAGGCAAGAAATGCTGAATTTGGTGAAAAGCAACGCCCACCTCCAGATTTGGATTTCTCCCACGTAGAAGCTAAATCAAAGGCCTTGAGAAACCAAGGCATCCAAGATGGTGACAACAAAAGGCCCAAAAGAAAGGCGTTTTGGCCAACTACTTCACATGCCTATGCCAGAAGATACATGCCTTCCAAGAAGAAGTATGACCCTTTGAAGATTTGTACGACCTCTTTATTGATGTTGGCTGATGAAGAAGGATGGCGTCCAAATGATCAAACCCCTTCCTTTATTGAAAACTGATGAAATGCTAAACATAAAATCTCTGATGAAGCTCAAATAGACTTCTGAATTGAAGCCCTCACTGTAGCAAAGATTCAGTTGGTCTTTCACAGCTTCAAGATTGCAAATCACTTAAGATTTCTTGTTCTCCAATGGTAGAAAATCACTGTAACCCTTGTCTCAGACAAATGCACAGAGAAGTCAAAAAGAAGCAACGTCAAATAATCATAATGGAATGAGGTCGACTTGCCTTATTTTTCCTTATTCCCCAAAAGGCACGATTCCCAAGAAAAGTATGGCTTTGGCATTTTAATACATTTAAATGTATTAAATTTACTTTAATAATGTTTTAAATTCACTTTATAACTTGGGCGCACCTTTCCATGACTTAAGTGATTTAATTTTCACTTTATGACATTTAAGTCATCACTTAATAATATTTTAAGTGGCTTTTTAATTATAAAGTCAAATTATAACTTTATAATATTTCCAAAAGTCAAATAAATAACTTAACCACTAAAATATTAATATCTCCCTCAATTCTTAGTGTTTTGACATGTCGTTAGAAGCTGGCAAACACTAAACTGAAAAGGCCTGCATTGAGCCCAACACTGAACTGAAGGGGTGGAAATGACAATATCCACCATCATCTGCCACTGAGATCCCCTATCCACACATGTTAGCCTACGAGGATCCAAATAATAGGCTAACTCATTTGCTACTGACACTGACTAGAGTGGGGACATTACATAACCCTCTTTGTAGAATATGCTTTCTTCAGCAAAAAATACTTCACATTCACACAAAAGTACAAAAGATGCGGGCCCGTTGGAAAGGAACTTCAATAAGCAATCCTTTTTTTGAGCATACTGGTTGGCATATTTATGTGAATGAACTTCTGTTCAAATTTGTACAGTAGCCATACTGACAAAATAATGCGGAGCATCAATGTGGCCCCAAAAGAGCACATAAGGCCTCCTTATGAAAAGGTATAAAACATGTTACCTAACGAAAAAGCAAATATGGGGAATTCCTTGCAGCCAATTAGAGGTTCTTGGCACAAAATAGAAGTATCCATAATTTAGATGGATGCATAGACACCATAGAGTCAATGAGATCTAAGAACTTTGTCCAGGTCATAATAGAGAATGTAAAAAATTGTAGCACCACAGGGTTGTTAGTGGAGGAAAAATACAAGCATACCTTTTGTACGCACTGTGTTGTCCATTCACTCAACTTTATGCTGCATAAATTGGGTGAAATACCATAGATTGAGAAGATTTAAGGAAATGCAAGCGAGATTCAAAAGTTTGTGACTAAACATCAATGTTGCATACAATCTTGAGGTCGATCTTCAAGTTGGGACTGTTGAAGGGAAGTGAATATTTCAGTATTGTTTTCTCAATCTAAAACAAAAAAGTAGGCAATGTTATGGATTTATTTCTATTTCAAAATTTTCAATTTTTTATTAACTTTAATTACTTTTATACTTTTAGGTTGATATGCAATTGTCTTGAGTCGACATGTGAAGGTGAAAGCACATTGAGAAAAATGATAACAAACAACCTTTTGAGTGGGTGGAGGCAACCAAAAACAGAGGGAGCCCAAATATTTAAAGGACCCATTATAAACAATGAGTGGTGGGATAATGTGGATTAACTGCTTAATGATGCTAAGCTCACCATGTATATGATATAATGATCCCATTTATTGATGCAGACCAGCAATGCTTGGGTGAAACTTAAGATGGCATCAACTCCATTCTCAAAAAAATGGGACATTACAAAAAGGAATGAGAAAGATCCTTTCGAAATCTTTTACAATAAAGTGGCAACTGTTGTCATAGAAAAGTCAAAAAATACCAACATGCTACATCTCCTAAATTTTGTCTTAACTCCTAAATATTACATTCCTTAGTTTCTTTCCCAAAAGAGTGGCACAATATAGGGATTGTAAAAGTAGTGATGGATAAAAAAAGGGATTTGGAAGACTCTTTCTCGATCAAGAAATAGAAGACAGAGTCTGTTATGAGTTTGGGACATTCATAGCCTCAGAAGGATAGATGAAAGAACTTGGTGCTCACAGTATAAATACAAGGACATTCATAGCTTGCATGACGACAACAAGAACCTGCTGCCTATTGCCATCAAAATTTTGCCACTAGTATGTTTTTTAAACTCTTTCTCTTTCTTTAAATAAATCAGAACTAGAATCATAAGTTAACTTTTTTACTTTCCTTTAACCCAATTAAAATTGCTGCTAAAAGTTGCAAGCTCCTCTTTAGATGAGTGGAATGGGAGTACACGCTCCTTAATCTACTCATATAGGTGCAACTCATTGGCAGAAAATAAGGCAGAAAAACTGATTTATGTGCATTCCAACTCTTGCCTCCTAAGATGCAAATAAACCTACTATGTGCAAAGGGTGACGATGGGTTGGCATGTAGCCAAAGTAGCCTAATGTGGATGCTTCTATTGCCTAACTTCCATTACTTGATGAAAAGGGAGGAGAGTAATCCAATAAATGGATCCAAGCAGCATGACCATGGGATCAATTGATGTTGTTTCCAATTAAGAAGAAATTGCAAGACTATGCTTACCTATTTTTCCTCAATTAGATGATTTTGGAAGCCAATAAATCAGTTCTCAAGTTAAAGGCAGCCTTTGGGCAATTTGAAGCATCATTCGGAGGTCAAAAGACAGAAAAAATCAAGCAGAATTTAAATGGTGATGAAACTGCTGGTTTTCAACAGGGATGGTTTCATAACCGCCAAAAGTCATTAAGTGATGATGTTGCCCAGATTAGATAGAATGTTAAGTGTCACCTCTCGGTTCAAATTCCTAACATTCAGACTTCATTCCAGAGCCAAAGGAGGATGCGAGGAAGGTTAAAAGAACATGAAACACATTGTGCAAGGATTGGCTTTCAATTTTAACTTCCATGTGTTCAAAATTTGACAGTTGCAAAAGGAGGACAGGGGTTTACAAGGTGTTGTAGCAATCTGCAAGTGTTCGGGCATGTGGTACTCGTTGAAAACTTGAAAGAGTTCCAATTCATCCATTGGACATTGCAAACTCTTGTATTTGATTGGATATTACTGGCATGAGAAGTATAAGCTCACCCTTCTAGAGTTTTAATCATTTTTTAGGGTTTCTCCAAATGTAACTTGCATGTCCAGATTCTTTGATAGTGTGATGCATTAGAATGGATGCGTTATGCTTGTTTTCCATGTTTACTTGCATATTTGAACAGTCAAACAGAACTTTCAGTGTGTAGCAGGTTGTGTAGAGGTAACAAATTTAACAATCAGTAATTGGTGATTGCTTGGAGACTATCTCCAGCATTTTACGGATCAAGTGGTATTGGATCAAAGTTTGTTATCCTTGCAAAGAGAGTGACTAATAAGTAAAGGCTATTGGCTGATTTAGCCTGTGATTAGTTTGAGTGGAAGTGATGATTTGGTTCATTTTGAGTCAGAGATCCATACAAGGGAGGGAGAGTAGGACAGCAGATCTATGGCAAGAGACACAGGCAAAGAAATGGATGAGGATGAAACACCGTTCAGAAGGCTGGAAGGTGAAGTTGCTCATATTTTCCTCCCAATTGGAACTTGTAGCTAGAAAATATAATCCCAGCCTTGTTCAAAAAACTGGGTATTACACAAGAGAATGAAGAGAAGAGCTTAAGAGGGGCAAATTTGAACAAGGAAAGTCATGTTCTAGCTGATACAATGATTTCTTTAACATTGATGCAAAGATAACGTATAACCCTATAATGGAGAAGTGTTGAGAAATCAGACCACCTCTCAAATGGAGGTCTATTTCACCTTGCATAAGTTGACTCCTCTTCAACAAATATTGTTTGCTAGACTCAAGCTAGCTGAACACACTCTCACATAGCATGAAATCTATGCTTATTCCTTGCAATTTCATAATGTGCCACCAAGGTTACCTCAAGTTTCCAGGATGGGGATGGAAGGGGACGGTGGGACGAGTCCCCAAGTTTCCGATTTTTGACGCCAAATTTAGGGATGGCAGGAGACAGCTATATAAAAATATAGGGAAATTTTAAATATTCAATAGATAACATGGATAAGGCATGCATAATATACATTATAGAACATTAACATATAACATTTGTGTTCAAGTTGATATGGTTTATTGGGTATGCATTGATCTTAATGAATAAGTTAGAAGTTATTCAATGAAAGACTTGATTTTGAACTAAGAAAACAGATACTCTGATGATAATTTTTTTGTTTATCGATAACTGGAACAAGGGAGTGCAGCCTTCTGAGAATGATAGTGAGTTGCATTAGGCAAATAATCTGCACAGTTATCATGTTATTGTTTTACATGATCAGATGTCCCAGGGCCCGCTATGTATCATCTTCACAATAGAGTAAGACCTATGAGACTTATTTATGAGGCACAGTAGCATTGAGAACAAGCACTGAGTGTTGGGTTATTCACTGGAATTCATCTAGGCACCTCGGTACATAAACCAATATTGAATAATTGTATCAGTTACACTTATCCTAAGTTTCAAGACAAGCAGCAGTGGCACCAATTTATTTCATGGGTGGACATAATTGATAATTAAGTTCACACTCCCTTGCTATGAAAATGTGTTTTTTTTTTTTGTTTTGACCATGCTTTTATGTGGGGGACAGTTGACCATCTTGGGGAGGCGACTCCTAGAAGTCCCCTGGCCGTTCCCAAGTCCCCTGGCCGTCCCCCATCCGGTCAACGGTGTCCCCTCGTTTTGGGGAGGTTTCCTGAAAATTTTGCAGAAAAGGGGAATGTCCCCTGCCGTCCCCCGGTACTCGGGACGTCCCAGGGACAGGGATAGGGCTTTTTTTTGGGGGGGGGGGACGCATCCCTGGGTTTCCCTGTGTGCCACCAATCTCTAAGTAGGACTTCAATGGGATGCTTAAGAAATAATTTTACCCTATATGTTATGAGGAAGAGAAAGTTATGTAATGGTACTATTTTTGACAAAGACAAGGTCAAATGTACAAGAGTACACATGTGAGTTTACATAGAAAGAGGTTCAATTGGACAAGGATGTATTGGATGGGGGAGTGTTTGTGAAGTACATTGGAGGGCTGTCTAGGCACCTCAAGAGGCTCATTTTAATGGCCAAACCAAAGATATAGATGAAGCATGTGCATATGCACATCACTTGAAGTTAGACAAGAACAGAAGCACTTCATATTCTCAAAAGCATCAAGGTATAGGACAGCAGCATGGAGGTGAGAAAGGTAAAGGGAAAGCCAAGTGGAAAAGCAAAAAGAATGTCCCTACTACTGTCACTATGAAAGGGAAGAACAGGGACAAATGCCATTGCACTCATTTGTGTAGATGGTTTGCTGAGCAGCCGAAAGAGAGATGTACAGAGATTAAATAGGTGCCCAAGTCCAACTCGAAATGAATAAATATGCCCCTAAATCTGATTCAAACAGGATTCAAAATAGATATAGCAGGCAATTGGCTCTGATTTTAAACAGCACAGACAAACAGGAAGTGATACCGATGCAGGAGTAACAATATTTTTTAGTGTAACAGCAAAACTCTAAATAGGGGTTGTCCGTACATTAGTTATATGTATAAGTTTTAGATTTTTAATTAAATATTATTTTAATTTGTTTTGTTAAGGTTAGAGAAATATTTATAAAAATAGTTGTGTAAAAGTTTAAATACTTTCATGAATATTTATACATAATTTCTTCATTCTAATAAATATTTATAAATAAAAACCTCACTGTATCTCAATTTATAAATTATATTAATAAAGTGAGATTTTTATTTAATAAAATATAGTTTTTGTACCTAATAGTTATATTTATAGATGGATATTTGTATTTAATAAATATTTATTACAATTATGCAGTTACATATTTTTATTATTTCTATATATATATATATATTGAATTTAATCATTTCTTTTTTCCCAATTTTCGTCGACTTTCAAATTTTATCCATGCCCAACACGAACACAAACCTTGTCACTTAGCCAATAACATAGTAAATTAGCTCCTCTCATGCTCAAATTCCACAAATATACAAATATCTTTTAATCAAGAAACTCTGTTAGCAAGGAAAGAGACTTCATGAAACATTTATAAATAATGGAGCTGAAGCCTCATAATAACGAGCTGAACTCTAATTAATGTAATGATGAAAATAGATGGAAATTGCATAAACATATATGATACACTTAAATTTTGTGTTGGGAATTAAAGTGTCTCAACTTTTGCAAGTACATGATTTAATTTATTTATTATTCAGCATTTTTCCATTATTATTTTACATATTTTATATTGTATTTTAATTAATATTTGTGCTCCACCTCAAATGGGGCATTGGAATTTGTGTAAGGCATTTGATGTATGTGTCGATACTTTGTTGCATGAGTTGTAAGTCATCATAAGATGGATAAATTTAGAAGAGTTGGAGTGCCCCTCTCTTATGGGATTCTATGACAAGCTATGACACACATACGGACAAAAAATAAGGGGAGTTACTTTGGAATCTTGACTAGCTATGACAAGCTTTATTATTTGTCATATGCTGCCTATTTTAAGATGGGAAATTATCACAAGTTAGGCACCCATGTTAAGTGGGTCAAACTGAAGGTTAAAGGTGATTTATTGATTTAATATCTTTTGCAAGGAATCTTCAAGGGTGGTGTTGGAAATTGTGCCCAAGTTGGGTGCCATGGGTTTTGTAACATGGTTTTAAAAATCATTTGTGGTTTTACAATGTGTTCAATTGTTTATAAATTGGTATTCAAGGAAGTGGTTTTGTATGAGAATTTGCACGTACACAAGTGTGTTGGAATGTTACCGAAATTCTTCCAATTTTATTGCTGATGAAATATTCTTGTGAAGACTTGCATTGCAAATGTTTTGTGATCTCCTTTCAAATTTGATAATACATTATGCAGATTTTGGAGTGTGGGGTTTTTCTCCCAAAAGGGTTTTCTCCACGTAAATCATTGTCTTATCATATCACTATTTATCTATTTATGAGTGTGTTTCTCAACTTCCTGTAATTGTTTTCAATCAGATTTTAAGTTTTTTTAATATCACTCCTTCAAGATTAGCATAGGAAGTTGTTTCAACACGCCTTGCTATTAAATATTAAATGTAATATTAATGGTCATCTTAACGTCCCTTTAATTTAGCTTTGTAACTTGTGTTACTTCTTTCATTAGTTTTCCATTTTGGCACCAATCACGTCTCCGTGATTGTTGGCCGCCTATCATTGTAATTTATATATTCATTGCTATGTCAATCAATAAAGTGATCTGATAATTTACATAACATGGTATCAGAGCTCAGGTTCGAGCCTGGGTAGTTAGCTATTTTTTCGAAGGTTATTTTTTAGTAATTCGTGAGAACTGTTTTGCAGACTTTTCATGGGTTGCCGAAGAAAAACACGGGCTCTTTTTTTCACGTCTATATTTCGCGTTTTTATTTTTCCCGTAAGGGTTTTTTCTGAAGAGCAAAATCGCAAGCGTGGTGTTTAGTTTGCTTCCTGAAATTGCGTTTTTTGAGCATGATTTTTCAGCCCACGCAATGTGGGTTTTTCTTTTGCACGCGATTTGGGCGTTGCTTTTTTTACCTGGCGCGCGATTCACCTTTGTTTCTGTCGTGATTTTGTCAGTTTGTGGGCGCGATTTTTCTTCTATCTAGTGGATTTTTTTGTCATTTTCAAGTCGCATTTCTGTGTTTCTTCCTGTGCACGACCCTCTTCTTTTTATGTCTGCAAAAATCGCCTCTTCATTCTGTGTGACCTAGGTGTTTATTCTGGACACTTCAAGAGCCGGGATTTTGTGCTGTCTAGGGTCATGATTTCTAGCTCTCTATGGGCACGATTTTCAGAAGTTTTTCTTCAGCCGACTAGGGTTTTTCCAAAATCCTTTGATTTTTTGGTCGGATTAAAATTCTACCTACATATTCTTTGTGGGTTTTTTGCAAAGATTTATGGGTCTCTGTCGAAAATTTCTGGGTCTTTCGAAAATTTTACCTCGTGATTTGTGCCAAGTTTTATGAGGTGATGGTAGCTTGAAAAAAAAAATTGGAGCCAGTTTTGACAAATTTCTGGGAAAATAAAAATTTGCAAAGAGTTTTCAAAAAAAAAAAATTCCTTCAAAAATTTACACGTAGTTTTGGATTACCTTATTTTTTCGGCTTTGGAAAATGTGAGGGATGGTATTCTTTGGTCCAATATTATGTTGGAAAGTTCGCAGAGGTTCAATGGAAAGAATTACAACATGTGGAAGTAGAGGATGCTTACCATCTTTGAGTATCGGTGTTTGGATGAGCTTGTTTTAGGTACATGTAATGTCCCCATTTTGGCCCTACGCTCTTCTTTTGGATTTATAGCCTATTTCCTGGAAATTCAGAGGCTGTCAAGCATAAACTAGAGTTTCTCTTCGAGCACGCCACATGCTCGAGGATGTTGTGCGACTTACCATTTATAGTGCTTGGCTATTTTTAGCAAGTAATCTATCTGGCAAGATTCATCTAGCAGCAACTTAATCCTTTGGTACCTTTCGGGCCATTTCTCTGATGGTTTTGAAGTTAACTCTACTATTTTTAGTAAGTTCATTTTTGGCGAAGCATCATCATCAATTTGGTTTAGCTTGGCATTTGTTAGTTTGTTATTTTTAGCAATTCATTAGTTGCGCTTTGGGCATTGTATTTGGTTATCTCCTTGGACCTAGTTTCGATTTAGTCAATTTTCATGTCTTGAAGTTGTACCCCATGCCTAGGCTTGATGACTTCAAGTTGTTTTAAAGAAGGGGACATAAAGGGGTCAAATGAGCATTTAATTATTTAATAAATGCTTTATTGTTGCAATATGAAATGGATGCCCAAAAGGGAAGTTGAATGATATTTTATTATTTCAAAAAGTAAAAGGCAAAAAGGTGGCGTCCCTTTTGGAAGTTGAAGTGATTCAACTTCTTGGAATTTGAAGAGTTCTTGTTGCTTCATTTGCCAACTAAAGCTTATATATTGCTGCTGTTTGAAGAGCTGATTATCCATTGTTAATTGCTAAAGTTATGCTGTCGAAATGACATTGTGATTTTCTTCGAGGGATGCTTACCTCCTAGATTCCAATCAATTTCGTGTTTGAAAGACAACACCTAATTGGTTTTATTGCTGCTTCTCATCCAGATTAGCAGATTGAGCCTATTGTTGAAGAATTTTGGAGTTTATTATCATTTTTGAGTTGCTGGTTCATCTACAGCTGAAAGTGAATTTTGTATACAGCTTTGTGAGTAAATTTTATTTCATTCTGGGTATTTGTGCTATGTGATTGTTGACATTGGGCGACCCTTCTCATAGAAGATGAGACTTAAATTCAAAGAACCTGATTTTTAAGAGCAAAATCGCCCTTCCAGCCAGGCCGTACCTTCTTAGAGAACATTGGGATTCGTGCCAAATAAATGTGGAGGATTTGATGCTGTTTTATGACTTGTTCTTGGGCGCCATACTCCTAGAGAGCCTTTGCAAAAGGTTTCAGTCAATTTGAAGGTATATTGATGAAGTTATGAGCATTTCATGGTGTTTTCTATTTGCAGATCAGAATTTCCAGAACTCAGATTTTTATATCAGATTGCATTAGTTTGCTGTTTTTGGCCTTTACTTCATCATTTGAGGGATAAACATTGTAAAGCATTCATTCTTTACATCTTAGCATTATTCTCTATCATTGTAATACTTGTCTTTGCAGATTCCTTGATTGTAAGGTTGAGATTTAGTAGTACTAATCCAACCATTGTTATTGCTGCAATTACTTGTTATAATTTCATACATTTGTAACCCCTTGATGGTTTACCGCCAGTGTGGAGAAAGAACAATTAATCTCTCTTTAGTCACCCACTGTAAAGTGGCGAATTCCCACTCATAAGTGGATGCCCGCCGCAGCGGATGAATTAGTTTTGTATTGTAATGTTTTCCCCCCACTGTTCAAGTGGTAGCGTGGAAATTCTCATGGCTGGTTATCCGCCTATTGTTTCAGTTTTCAATTAATCACTCCGTCATATGTTAGCACCTCGCCCTCAATGGGATCTTGAGTGCACATTCTTGACGTTGAGTTTGTTTCAATTCAAGTATTGTTCATTAGTTGCTCCGCCATATGACAACACCTTTCCTTCATTGGGATTGAGTGTGCATTCTTGGTGTTGAGTTTCTTTTAAGTTTGGTTTTCAGTTTGATGCTAACGCTAATCCAAATTTGAATAGTGCCGGGTTTGGTGGCAGGAGGGGAATTCAAGAAAAAATTATTGGTATATTTCAAGACAAGTTCATCCCACCAGCTGGTTAGGAAGGATCAGACAAGTAAGGGATGGAAGTAATAGGAGGCAATCATGCTTCTTAAATTATCTATCGCCGATGACATGTTACCAGAAATACCATCTAGTAAATCTAATGCGTAGATCTGGAAGCATTTGAAAGATCTTCATGAGACCTCAGACAAGGCAAGGACTTTCTTTCTGAAGAATATGCTCTTTTCTATTATGATGGATGACCAAGTGTCTTTGCAGGAGCACTTGATGAAAGTAAAAAATATTTGTGATCAATTGGAGGCCATTGGTCATAAAGTAGAAGAGGAGGATATGGTGGTGATCACTTTGAAAGTTTGCCATGTTCCTACGAGCACTTCATAGAAACGCTCAACATTACATCCACCAATGTTGACTTGAAGTTAGATGAGATGTGAAACAAGCTTTTGCAGCAAGATCGGTGGAAGAAGTAGTTTGGGAGTAGCAGTGAGTCTCCGCTAAGCTGAACGGGGCGCATTTACCGCTGGACGCTGGCAAAAGGCAAGTCCACCCTGCCAGTAAAGGACGAGGCGATTTGGAGGTAGGCCCCAAAGAAGTCTCTTTTTACTTCACACACTGTGGGAAGATTGGTCATATACAAATGTATTGCAGAAAGCGGTTCGCTGATGAGAAGTCCAACCAAGAAGCATCTTAGCAAAGTGCTCACGTAGTGGAGTAGACTGAGCAGAAGGGGCAGAAGGAGTTTGCACACTTTGCATTTTGATGACCAATACAATATGGGTAGACTTAGTTTTTTGTTTGTACGATGACCATTAAGGGAGGGTATTAAATATTAAATGTAATAGTAATGATCATCTTAACGTCCCTTTAATTTAAATTTGTAACTTGTGTTACTTCTTCCGTTAGTTTTCCGTTTTGGCACCAATCACGTCTCTGTGATTGTTGGTCACCTATCATTGTAATCTATATATTCATTGCTCTGTCAATCAATAGAGTGATCTGATAATTTACACAACACTTGCTTCCTTACAAGTGGTATTAGAATTTGATTACCTTTGGCTCTAGTTGTTGGATAGAGGATTTCTGAGTTAATCATTATTTGAGTGGGAGCTTGTGAAAAAGGAGAAATTTATGATCTTCATTGCAAGAAACAAAGATGGCAAACACATCAGGGAGGATTGAGGTAGAAAAGTTCTCAAGCATGAACTTTGAGATGTGGAATGAAAGATCTATTAATTGATCATGATCTGTGAAATTTTGTTAATGCAAATGTTCAATTGCTTGAGGGTGCTACTAAATCATCTCAATATGATGTAATGGACCAAGCAACAAAAGGTCTAACCAGATTGTGCCTTGCACATACTATTCTTATGAATGTCCATGAAGAAACCACTACAAAATCTTTATAAAAGAAATTGGAAGAGACCTATCAAGCCAAGTCATTGGTGAACAAAATATTCTTGAGGAAGAAGCTCTATTCCTTGAAAATGTAAGAAGATTGATGGATTACTAACCACCTGGAAGCATTTAATATGTTGGTGACTCAATTAAAATTTGTAGATGTAAAGATGGATAAGAAGGAAAATGTCAAACTATGTTGTGTTCATTCCTAGACTCGTGGGACAACCAGGTCATGGGAATTGGGCACACTTCTATCACTCTGAAGGTAGTGGACATTGTTGGTTCTTTGCTTTCTAAAGAGATGACGAGGAAGGCATCTCTAAGTGCCAAAGAGGCTTTGAATGTTCAAAGAAAACCAAAAGAAAGAGACGAGAAGAACAAGAAGCAACATGACAAATCTGAATCCAAGTCCAGGGAAGATTTAAATCTCCTAGAAATTCCAAAGCCATTTGTTGGAACTGTAGTAAACCTAGTCAATTTTGTAAGAAATGCAAATAAGGGAAGAAATTTGATTTTGATTTTGAGTCCAAGAAGAATGATGGTGATGCATTCATTGCAACTTTAACCACTCATGTAAGTGCAAATGCATGGTTGATTGATTCAAATGCATCTTTTCATATGACCTCAAATAGACATTTGTTTTGTAGTATGAAAAGTATGAAATAGGTAAGGTGTACTTAAGCAATAACTTCTATTTAGATATTGTTGGTCATGGTAGTAATCAAATAAAATTTCTTAATGGTAGAGTTAGAATATTTGAAGGTGTCTTGCATATCTCAAGATTAGCGAGTAATCTATTATTTGTGGGAAAACCAATGGATGTCCCAATTGTATTTTTTAAAGCAAGTGTTAAAATGATGAGAGGTGCTATGGTGATTGTTAGAGCTAATAGATTGGGAACTTTGTTTTAGTTTGTTGGTTGAGTGCAATAGTACTTCGTGAAAACTAAGTCTACGACTACTTTATTGAGTAAAGAGATGGCATCCTCTTCAATGGATAGTCATGGATTTTGGTACCTAAATTTCTCTTTCTACTAAATCTAAGTTACCTATAGAAAAGATTGTTATGGCACCAAAGATTAAGCCACATAGGAGAGAAGGGTCTACAGACCTTGAAAAATAAAAAATTTGTTGAAGGATTGATAGATTGTAATCTTGAATTTAATTTATGTGAGCATTCCATTTATGGAAAACAAAACCGCATTGAATTTTCGAGTACTCATAAATCTTGTGGTATTTTGGATCTATTCATTATGATGTGTTTGGTCCTATTGATGTTCCTTTGATTGCAAAATCCACTTATTATGTTTCATTTATTGATAATTATAGCAAAAGGACATAGATTTATTATTTAACAAGTAAATCTAAAGTTTTTAGTCATTTTAAAGAATTCAAAGCAATGGTTGAGTTGTACATTGGAAAGAAAATTAAATGTTTGAGGATTGACAATGGTGATGAATTTTGTTCCAAAATTTTTGATAGATTCTGTAAAGATTATGGCATTTAGAGACAAAAGACAATTTTGTATTCTTCACAGAAAAATGGAGTTGCACAAAGAATGAATAGGACACTGATAGGGCTAGGAGTATGCATAGTGGAGCTTGCTTGGAACAAAGG
>VDFB02198827.1:0-10199 GCA_007258455.2 Sequoia sempervirens | reverse complement strand
TCCTAGGATGAATCCTTCCTACAATGGGAATTATCTTTTGGCAATAAGTTTCGCTTATCATCCTTAGAAAACACATCCTTTTCCGTTAGCGGTATTGAAGAGCATTAGTCTATTTATTTACTTGGTCTTTATCTTTTGACTTATCTTATTTGCACTCATTCCAAGGACGTCTCGATGATATCCCAAAACAGAGGATTTAGAGAAATGGGAATGGGGCAACGATCGTTATCTTTTGTTTGCTGTGCTTGTTGGACGTTCTTGTAAAATAACTTGGCTAATACTTGCTTTGTTAGATATGTATGGAGGATGTTTTAGATAGCTTGTTGACTATTGCATTGATTGGTTATACCTTTCGATGTTTTGGTCTGAGATGTTTGAGACTTCTAAAGTGCATCCTAGCAAGGTTTCCGTGATGTCGTGAACAAGAATACTCCTATCTATTTGTCGAGTCAAAGTCCATCACACTAAGTACAACGCCATCCTGGTCCTTTATACCTTGATGCATCGTACTTAGGCGTGTTATCAAAAATAAAGTAAGTGATCCTTTGAAAATCCCAATCCTTGATAAGCAAATCATCCATCTATCATCATCATCATCTCTAATAAAGTCTCGACCAATCATGGACTTGTTGGATCCTCTTGTCATCATCTCATTCCCGCACTAACATCATGCATCCATCATGCATCCATCATGCATCTGCAAACCATCAATAAACTGCATACCACATATCATTCATATCATACATCATAGGAAACATCGATCATTTCACATGCATTGCATATCATCATCATAATATAGATCTGTTAGTCTAAGCATATCATAAATCATCCATTGCATAATCATAGCATATCACATCATTCATCTCATCCGTCTCACATCATATCATCATTTAAGTTATTTAGAATAATATAGATTTGTTATTCTAAGCATCTTGAAATCATCTTTGCATCGTCATCCATAACCATCCATTTTGAACCTCTTTATCGCCAGATCGACCCTCAAATCGAATCTTTTCGCTCGATCTCTCGAGGGGGCAATGCTTGTACTTTTCCTCATTGGCATCCTAAAATCGAAATTTTTTAATTTCGATTATGTAAAGCGAGTTCTTTTGAACCAACGCAACAAGTATATTGCTTCAAAGAGGGGCAAAATGTAGACATGTCAAATTTACATCATGCATAATCATATTCCATTCATCCAATAAATCAGGACTTTATTTAAATCAAATCCAAATCATACATTTTCCATCATTTTCTGATTTAAATAAATCAATTATCAAAGTCCAAAAAGTCAAAATAATCTAATCAGCATTAATTAGCATGATCATCATCTAATCCTAATCCAATACTAATCACATCCCACTTGCATTATCTAGACCTAGCCACTTGCACAATAAATCAATTTTATTGATTTATTAAAACACTCATTTTCCCTCAACATGACAAGTCAAACAGGGCATTTATTTGCTCTCCTTTCTTGTCCCCCTCTCAAAATTTATTGCAAATTTGAATTCAAAAATTCCCCCTCTTGGGCACTCTTCCCAAATCTTGCATATACATCAACTAATCACATGATGACAAGTGTCCTCAACTCATTGGCTTGTTTTTGATCCCACATTGGTCCCTCTTCAACACTTGGCATTTTGAAAATCTTTAAATAGGTGCATCATCCTCAAGCAAATCCTTCACAATTTCATGCAAGGTTACTCTCTTCATTTGAGATTTGATCTTGTTTATCATCACTCCACCATCTTCATTGCATTTTCAATTTGAGCTTTGATCAAGGATTGGGAAAGGGTCACTAGCACATGTGACACCAATCCAACTATGGAATAGGTAATTTGTTGAATGTTTTCATCATGCATTTGGCTTTTCTTTATCTTTTGTGGCATTTTGGAACATTTACAATGTATTTCATAGGAGTATTCTTGAAGGATTTGTTGATACTAACCCTTGTTTGAGTATAGTGTTTGCAGATTTTTAAAGGTACTCCACACATCCGACCAAAACCTTCTAGATGGACATGTGTGAGAGGAATTGTTTTTTTCTTAAGTAACTTCAAACAGTGTTTTGGAGTTAGTTCTTTCTTTCCAGTAGAGTGATAGCTTGGTTTTGGAGTTATTGTTTAGCAGGAGCAGTATTGTAACTCAGATGGACTTGTGATATAGTGAGTACTTTAAATCAATAAAATAGAACATTTACCTTCTTATTTCATGTTTTATGGTGTGTTGTTAGTGATTGATTAGATTGTTTGTGAAAGTTACCTTTCCTTGCAATCTTGTCTCATGTTTAGGCATCTATTTAGCAGAAAATGCATTCTTATAGGTTATAAGCTATGTTAGTTAATCCAAGTGCTGTTAGTTGTGAAATTTTTGTTTTCCTTCTAAGAGTCTTGTTTAGAAACCTCCTTATAAATTAATTATGTGAAATGCATGTGAAAATGAGTTGTGTGAACACAGTTTTATGACATTGTTTTGAATGTGAGGCTGTTATCAGGTCTTAGTTGGTTTTTGGTGTATCACCTTAGGTAGTTTCAGTTAATGTTCATGTTTTATGCATTTCTTACCCTTTTCCTCAAAAATCATTAGTTAGGTGGCATCAAAAGGGGAGCCAACCCATAATTTGGAGGTATGGTTTCAAAATAGGACACCCACAACCTAAAAGCAGTCCCATGTTACATCCAAACCTGTTGAGTTCTTCCATAGCTTGGCATAAGGGGTGCAGATTTGGATCACTAACACCTATCACAAGATAATCCTTGGCATCCTTTGCATACCCATCCATCAATCCATTCATTTATCCATGCATCCACCCATATCATTCCATACATTGCTAGACATTGGGGATAGATACTTACATCTTGCTTTTGGAATAAATCTTGAGATATATATTAACTTATGTGGTGATCTAAACATTTGCAAAACACAAAATAAAATTGGTCAAATCAATTGTAAGAAAAAATATAAATCACTAGCCCATGGCACATTTTGATGAGAAGATGTTCCTTATCAAGCTTTATCTTTTATCAAGCATCAATCCAAATAATCAATATCAGTTGCATCTACCTTGCACTTCAATGTCACATCAACTCATTCCAACAAACTTTGTTCCAAATTGAGCTTCAAAATCTTGATCAATCTTATCCAATCAATCCATCATCATCTTGGGATATCCTTCCCAATCCTTGTGTTGCTTAACACGTGAACCGTAAAGAAAAATTTGATGGGGGAGATGCCCACCTTATTCTCCTTCGGTCATTCAATAATGTCCTAGGAATCCAAATTGGATTGACTATCAACCCAAAGGGTGAGTTAATTCTCAACAAGGAAGTTCTAGGAGGGGGTTCTTTAAGCTTGAAGGGGTTCACCACCAAGCAAAATCTTGGAAAAAACAACTTAACATTCAACTCACAAAGCCTAGTAATGCAAGCCAAATGATGAAATTAAGCAACAAGTTAAGGTATGTGTAACTGGGAAGTCTAAAAATGTGATGAGGATTCTAGAAATGCAAAAATGTTATCAAAATGTGCTATGGAGGACTAAGATGCCCTTACTGCTGTCTTAGTCTCATTGCTATTTTTTGAGGCAAATGTAGAATCTTTGGATGCAGAATAGGATTCAAAAGAGTCTATGCAAAATACCTTTGGGAGGACTAAGATGTCGTAGGTGGTGACTTAGTCCCATTCTGAATTTATGGAATCTTCGAATGTGGTCTAGAGGCTCAATGTACGCACTTCCTTCTTCTTGGATCTCATGTCCTAAAACTTTGGATCTGGCTTGTAGGTGAGTTTCCATGAAGCTGACAACTTTGCAATGCAACTTTGCAACTTTGCAACTTTGCAACTTTGCAACTTTGCAACTTTGCAAATTTTGACTTCAAATAATCTTCACTTGTCTTCAACCTAAATTTGCAATCACAAACATGCAAGAGAAGGAAAAACTTGTTGATTGTTAGTAAAAGGGGGTTTGCCTTGGTCAAACCCCTTGTTGGTAATTAAACCTTGGAATGAAATGAAGTAATGGAAGGAAATGATGAATGAACAACATGCAATATTACAACTCACCAAAACCTTGTTATGAAATCTACAAACTTGTGTGAGGTGGCTAGCTTGAATGTAGATCTTGAATCAAAGGAATGCTTGGTAGATATAGACTTGAATTGCTTGCTTGAATCAAAACCGTACATCATAAAGGTTAGCTCAAAAACACCCATGACACAAGAAGATATTTGACATGATGCTTGAATCTTGATGATGGATCCAAATGCTTGATGATTTGCTCTTGAATGCTATTGTGAACTCAATTTTCTATGAGGAATGAATACTTGAATGCTTAGATGTTAGGATAAAAAATGAATGAAAGGAACCTTGTATTTATACTTATCCATGCTTAATATCCCAAAATTACACCACAACAAGCTAACATATGGATTCATTAATTAAAGGAGGCTAAATCCCACCAAGATTTTAAATTAAATCCCGAAAATACCTTAAGGGGGAATAAGATTCCCTAGTTGGCGTCTTAGTCCAGAGGCATGAAACTTGGGGAACATACTCCAAAAAGGGGCCACTTTAAGGAACATTTGAAATCAAGGTCCCAAGACCTTTGGGGGACAAAGATTCCCCAGGTGGGATCTTAGTCCCAACCCAAAAATTAGGGACACATAGCCAAAATCATTAAATTATCATTTATCCATTGATGTTTGTCTGGATTATCCATAAAAAGATGTAACTCATTAGGATTGTGGATGAAAATAGGACTGATTAAGACATAAATAAGGATAAACAGAGCAAGGTAGGCCCAAACAAGTGTGAAAATACAATGGTATGCATTTTCCTACGCTACATTTAGCCCCCATTTTAGTGAGAGGATGAACTTGCTTCAAACTCACACTAACTAGCTAACCACACAATCAAGAGGGGTTCAAATATATGAATGTTAGTAAGATAGGATGACAATAACCAAGAGGGTGGACAAGCCCCCAGGATCAAGATCCTATGATAAACCAACATAGGCACACACACATGTGCGGATGATATATGAAGCCATAACCAGTTTGTAAGCATACACCATCAAAGATAGAAAAAGGAAAAAGGAAAAGGAAAAATGCTACGGATCAAGATTTTTTTGGCTGTCCAACGCATTGTGGACCAGGTTTATGATATTTGTCCAAAAAAGGTTTACAAGTAGAATGCATTGTCCACTATGCAAACAAATGCATGCTCACAAGAGCTAGTGAAGCTAGTTGTCCACTAGGTGAGCCCAAAGAGGTCCATATAAAATTCATACCTCCATGACTATGATAAAGACAAAAGGAAAAATGCACACTCACAAGGGAGCAAGCTAGTTGTTCACTAGGTGAGCCCTAGGGGACCATATCAAAGCCATACCTCCATGACTTTAATAAGGTACAAAAAGAAAATGCACACAACGGGAAAGAGGAATGTTCGAAGGGATTTCACTTAGTTCATGTCAGGTTTTAATCTTAGGGGAAATCATTCCTAATGTCTCTAAGAGATGACCAATCAAAGGATAAAATATTCACAACTTAGGGAATGTAGTGCATTGCATCACCATTAAGAGGAATATAATATGTTGAGATAAATCAAGCTCTTGAAGGACATTATTCCCACTGTCACCAAAAAGAGAAAAACACATCGCATGAAGTAAGAAAATCACATCAAGGAACATGAAATAAATAAATGCATATGAAATCATGCCAAAATAATGCCAATGTGTGCCCCCACTTTAAATAAATTGCTAACACCATGCTGTGAACAAATACTTTAAAGTAGCCAAAACATGAAAAAGAAAAAGGAAAAGAGGGTTGCCACCCAGAAACACATAAGGGATCTATGGATTTAGGGTCAATAAGTTCTTGCTACAATCGTATTAGAGAGCTCATAATTGTCATCATTCCCCAAATACAAATAGAATTGGAAGAATGATACAAAGAGAGAGAAAACAAAGAAAAAACTTTTGGGTCAACATGGAAGAGACATAGGGTATCTCAACACCTTGCATCATCCCCAAAAGGAAAAAACAAGGCAAAAATGAAAAGAAAAGAAAAGATAAAGAAAAATATTTTGGGTCAACATGGAAGAGACATAAGGTGTCTTGATGCCTTGCATCATCCCCAAAAGGAAAACACAAGAAAAAAATGAAAGGATACATGAAAATAAAAGGTAAAGACCAAAGAAAAGGTGAAAAACTTATGATATATAGAAGAATGAAGGTACAAATAGAGGAATGCACATAGAGAGGGAACATCAAACAATACGGGGGATCACATTACACACATGCAATCACACAAAAACAAAGGAAAAAGGAAAGAAAAGAGACTAGTAAAACACATGCAAGTCAACCATCTAGTAGGCCATCCACATCCTAGTAGATTGTTTAGTATATACGAAATGCAAATCACTAGCAAGAGGGACAACATCAAGTGTTGTACTAGGAGAATCACCAAGTTCAACAAGTGGTGCATCACTTAGTTTAGGAGGATCATCACAGTTGTTATCATCTAAGCTCATAGAAAAGGAAAATAACAAATTCAACTCATTATGCACTTGCTCATCAATTTTAGCAATTTTTTCATCATCATCCAAGTTAACCACAACAGGAGGATGAATGATAATATCCATAGAAGGTGCTGGTCCTTGTTGTGTTGGAGACATAGGATCTGTTTGTTATGGTAATGGAGGAGGCTCACTATTTCTTGCTTCTATAAAGTGTGGATTTTGATTTTCAATGTTATTCTCTTCATTCATCTTTCGAGCACTAGCACGATGTCTATGCCTACGCTCTCTAGCATTTCTATTTCTTTTGTTATAGTTTTCAAGTTGTATTTATGTCAGAGTGGGTTTGTCAACCATAGGTTCCTTTTCTTCTTGTGAGGGAAGAATGGAAGGAACCATGGAAGGTTGTTCAACCACTTTCTCTTTGGCTTTATAAATTTGTTTAGGAAGCATATTAGGACTTGTTTGGTTTTCTCTTCACCTTTTGTAGGAAATAGGCAAAGGAGTTTTGATGGATGGGGCTTGGTTAGTTGGAAGGGATTTAAGCTCAATATTGTTTTCTTCAAGGGGTGGAGGTTCAATTATGGGTGAAGGAAAATTTTCAATGCATAACTTGGCTATGCATTTTTCTTTGAAATTTTGGTAGGATAGGAAAAGGAAGTCCTCACGGGGTCTTATAGGTTCCATGGGATCAGGCCAAACATAATCTAAGGAAAAGTTTCCATGGGAAGACGAAGGGCTGAAGCCACTATGGTTCAAAGTGAATATTTCATTTTTGACTAGAAACTTTAAGCACTTATGTACAAAAGATGGGACCGCATTCATGGAGCTAAGCCATTTGTATCCTAGCTTCACACAAAATTGATCCAAATTAGAGATGATAGAGAATGATACATTTGATTTCTTTGGTCTTACTTGTAAAGGGAGTGTGATCGAGCCCATCATAGCATGATCAAAACCATCATACGTTTTAATCCATGCTTTTGATTTATCATATCTATCTTGAGTAAGTTCATGCACATATAAGAGTTCTTCTATGATCACATTCTCTCCACAGACGGGATCAAATAAAATCTCCCAAGAGTGGGCTTGTTATTGATTCTACGGGCTATGTAAAGAGGACCATCAAGTACATTTTTGATTGTGTCTTCTGAAGAGAAAGTAATGTTTGTAGGAATTTTGGTTTGTTGTTTATGAGGCTCGATGTCAATCAATCCTATCATTGTACTAATAGGACTTTGGTCATTAGTATCCATAGGATTTTGTTCCTTATTGCTCATGTTTTCATCATCCATGTCAATGTTCATCACATCAAGATTAGTTTCACTAGCTTTAACAAATGAAATATTATGATTAGGCATGGGATTGGTAAAGATTAGCAAGTTTTGGTTAGGAGGAGCTACAAATTTATTACCTTTTTCATTCACACCTCCAATTTGGATATGATTAGAATCAATGAGGTCTTGCACAAGATGTTTAAGACGATTGCAATGTTCTTATCATGTCCTTTTTATTGGTGATAAGCACAATAGGCATTGTGTCTAAAGCTTGAAGGTAATGGATTGCTAGGGTCAAGAGGTCAGACAAGAGGAAAGGTAAGTATGTTCTTTTTTAATAGCTGAGTCATGATGTTGTGAAGTGTGTTGGGTAAGGGAGTAAATTGTCTTTGCGAATCCCCAAAGATATAAGGATTACTCTTCTTTATAGTAGCTACTTGGGTATCAACTGGTTGGGTAGGCTGGGAGGTGTAATTTAGTTGAAGGAAACTTTTATTTTGTCTTCTAAAAGGTTGGTAGGTGTTTTGGTTTGAAGATTCAGACTTTTCATGATGGGTAGAAGTGGTTTTGGTTCACAACTACCTATGTAATTCTGATAATCTTGAAGAGAAATGCACAAGTGCATGAAGGAAGGGAATTTTATCATGGTAAGCTTGTCTCTTATCTTGTTTTGTAAATTTTATATGAAAATATTTTGAAGGTGAGAATTGGGAATCTTCACACTAATTTGGGAAAAAAGCGATTGGTAACATGAAATAAAGTTAGTGAGTTTTTCACTCTCATTTTTCTTACATCTCATCAAATCAACTAATGTCATTTTAGGAAACATATGCACTTATAAATGGTTAATAAAGGCTTCAACAAGTTCATTAAATGAATAAATTGAGTTATTTGGTAATGCATAAAACTAGTCCAAGGAAACGTCTTTCAAGGATCAAGGAAAAAGTTTATCCAAAATTTTTCCCTCAAGGATAAAGTCACTACACAAAGTAGTAAATGCATTAACATGATTAACAGTATCTCCCTTTCCTCTTTATTTCTCAAATCTAGGGATCTCTATACCTTGTGGTACCAGAGTTCTTAATATTTCTGATGATAGTGGGTTGCTTTTGACATAGTATGAAGATGGACCATTTTGATTTTGATTTATGGTGGAAACTTGACGTTGAATGGATGAAAGGCTTTGTAAAAGGTGGTTAATGATAGGTTCATTGTGTGTGGTTTGAGATGGAGGTGAATATGGTGGTGGTGTGTATGTGTTGGAAGGACAAGTGAATGGATTGCTTGTGGGAGGAGATATAAGGTTAGATGCCACATAAGTATAAGGAGCACTAGTGGAAATGTTCAAGGTAGGAAAGATATTACTAGTGGGTTACATCATTGTGGTCACTTGAGGATTGGTATAGGTGGGAATGGAGGTTATGGTTGAATGGGGAGGAGTTTGATTTACTCCTTGGCTTTGCACATTGTTTGAAGCTTGAGCACCATTGTTGGTGGAAGGAAGATGTTTTCCAAAGATTTGTGCTATGTTATGCACAACTTCCAATCCTTCATCACTTCCCATCATGCAGTGAATACTATCTATGGTAGGTATAACAGTGTTAGAAATGTTTTTAGTACTCACACTATCTTGTAAATGGGCTAGGTATTCATGCATTTTCATTATGTTTTCTTGAGGGATATGATCAACCATTGTTTGAACACTTGGAATAGCACTTGTAGGTAAGGTAGCCATAGCAAAAGAGGTATCAAAGGTACGGTTCATACCTAGTGAACTATTACCAACACTAGGAGTAAGAGAGCTTGATAACCCAAGGTCCACAATGAGTGTTTTATCATGGGATGCCATGAATCTTGCACTTCATCTAACCATTGTATTAGCAATGGGACACCAAGTAGTATAGCTCATGTAAGGGAGAAACCAAAGGAAGTGTAATGAACACAATATCCTATGCTTACAATTACACTTAAAATGAAAGAAATTGGAGTAACAATAATTCTGCAAACTATAACAAAAAATTGAAAGCAACAAACGGAAGCAGAAAAAAGCAATTTCAAACCCTAAAAGTAATAAAGTCAAATTCAACAGGAACTAAGATGCCAGTAAGGGAATCTTATTCCTATTGGTGATATTTTGAAGTTCTAGAAAGTGAAACAAAAAGAAAACAACACAGACAAGGTTTTGAGCCAAAAACCCAGAGAAGGACTAAGGGCCAGGAAGGGCATTTTAGTCCCAGGAGAGATTTTTTTCAGAAAAGCAACAAATTTTGAGTTGTTTATAGTATTCCCAGGTTGCCTACCTAGGGACCTGATGTTTAGAAACAAAAAGTTGTGCAAATGAATGCAAGAAAAAGTAACTAATGACAAGCAATTGGATGCAAAGTTGAATGCAAAATTTTCAATTT
>VDFB02198826.1:0-13954 GCA_007258455.2 Sequoia sempervirens | reverse complement strand
TGTCAATATTTCTCTCTATAACCTCTACAGGTCTTTTATAATTCCTCTTGTCATCACATACTACTATTCTCTCCTCTCTTGCAAAACTTGTGTTTGCATCATCCCATATTGAACACCTCATAGATAAATTTGATATGCTTTAAGATTAGAGTAAGTCCTTTTTTGATAGGTCTATCCCTTATTTGTCGTAAACATACTGTGTGTCTTGCCACAATTTGACACAATTATTTTTGTGATTTTAGGCTCTCTTTTGACTTTCCTTTATCTCCTATGATGTTTGAAACTCCTGCCTTCGTATGTGCTCTGTGACTCTAATCTATAGACTATGTCTAGGCTTTATGGGTAACATGAATGTCCATCATCGATTGGTATCACATACATTGAAAATCACTGTCATGGTATGAATTGTTCACTATCTACGATTCCCTTCCTTTTCTTATGGAAAACCCTTGGTATTGATCTACTAACTATTCATGAATAAACAAACTATGGGGATTTGGACACGTTTGGCAATGATTGGAAAACATTATCCTATACCTTTTGGTTGAGATGATAACATTCGGTAGGTCTTTTCCATACTCCTTGCTATTTAAAATTCACAATGTTGTGATTACCATTTAGAACACCTATGAGCATCATCTTATTCAAAGATGTTTATTAGAGGTCAAAACTTGAAAGAAACAAATTACATGTCAATAGTTAAAACTAATTTGTTTATTTGTTTATTAGATGTTTATTAGATGTAATTTGTTCACAGACTTTCAAAAAATATATGACCATTTTTATATCACAATAATGTAATTTTTATACCTCGTGCAAAGTAGCCAATAAATCCTTTTAGCACACTTGCAAAAGTCATTGAATTCACTATATTCTCAAAAAAGAGTTTGGCAATGCCAAAGTCTACTATATATGGAGTCATATCATCCCCTAATAGCACATTACTAGGCTTTAGGTCACAATGAATGACTTGGAAAAAGCAATAATGATGCAAATATTCCATTCCTTGTGCTATATCCTTTACTATTCTTAATTGATCAGCCAAACTTAATTTGCATTCATCTTCTCCCTCAAGATATAGCCACCCCTCCAAACTTCCACTCTACATGAATGGAAGAACCAATGCTTTAACATTATATATATAGATAAAACATTTAACACTTCCATGTAATCTAATATATATATATATATCATATTATATATGTATAATCTTATATAGATAATAAAGGTGAAAATGAGGAAGAAAACCATGGGTGATGATGAGTATATGGCTTAAATATACCCAACAACCCGTGGTTAGGTTAACACATACGCATGGTTTGATGAAGGCTTATGGGGCACGTGGTTAACTCAAATGCATGGTTTGATGAAGGAATATGGGCACGTGGAGAACATTTTAATGTGATGAGGTTGAGATTAAATGGACCACCTCCTAGCAGACCCACGTGATATTTTGATGGGGCCTGCATACAAACGTAACTTGAAATAGGTGAATTGATAATTGTAAATAGGCATTTTTTCATTCAACACACCATTGTTTGGTAGGAAAATACAAATGTGAAATTCAATCACCACAATTCAAAGCATTCAATATACACATTCAAATGATTTTATAAGAGGCAATTTCTAGTGTCATTTTCATTACGAATTCTCCTATGCTTTCACTGCATATCCTCTACAAAATTCACCTCCGTACATATAACAAAACATAAAACATTTTATAATTCATATGTACGACTAAATTTATGCAAGCCACCTATTTTGTCAATTACACCAAATATAAAATTTATTTCCTATAAGCCATGACAGAGCTTAGGCATAATTGGCCACTGCAAAATGAAATGACATTGTTTCCCATGAAGATTCAATTTGCACATTCCAATGATTTTATAAGAGGGAGTTTCCTGTATATCCTCTACAAAATTCAGAGCTTACTAAGGCAACCTATGCACATTACCTATGTACATTCCTCTTAAAAGGGAGCTTATTCATGTTGGTACACTTAAAATAACTAAATTCATATTTTTATTTATTAGTATACCGGATTTACATTTATGTTGTCTATTTCATTATTCAATATACTCTTTTATATTTATGTACTCAGTGTCTACATTATTTTCAGCCATACAGAATATTCAGTTTTGACTTAGCTGTTCAAATGATCATTATCCATTATGTAATCATATCACAACATACAATATATTTATCTATTTTCTTCCACTTATTTTATGAGTTTCAATAATTAGATTACATATTTGTATATACATATACATATGCATGTACATGTATATGTATATACAAATATATATACACATGTATATGTTTGTATATACATATACATAAACATATACACGTACATGTATATGTATATGAAGGTACATATACATATACATGTACATGTATATGTATATACAAATATATATACACATGTATATGCATATGTATACATGTATATGTATATACATATACATGTATATGTATATACATATACATGTATATGTATATACATAGACATGTATATTTATATAGATATACATATATTTATTGAAAGTCGTGGCACAAAGTATATGCACAATACACACTGTCAAATAGATTTGTGCAATGGTTTTCAATAAATATATGTATATGTACATGTATATGCATATAGATATACATGTATACACATGCATATATATGTATATATATGTCCTTTCTATTGCACTCTGCCATGTATGGTGCCATCATATGTAATAAACACTGTTATTTTCAGCTTCATACCAACGATCAAAACATTGTGGATTTTAATGTTCCAATCAAAACTCTTATTGTTGTGCATGCAATATTGTAAGGATGATTTGATGTGGGAATGTTACGAGTACCGAGTACTACCCTTGTTTATTACAATTATTTTGCAGGCAAGCGAGAGCGTGGAGAGGTGAATAAAGTATGTGGATTATCAACATACCAACAAAGTTGTGTTTGTTAACACAATAAACTATATAGGAACATTTTGCTCTTAATTCTTTATGATATGTTTTTTTATTTTTTGATATACATATGTTCATAAATATATACTTTTCTTATCAGATGCTTATTTGATTGGAGGAATATATTTATTTTCATTGGTCTGTTAATGGCAGGCATGCGCAGACTTCTCTGTAATCAATAGAAGACATTCAACGTTAATGACAGGTAAAGTCTATGACTTTACTTTGGAAATGACCTAGTAATAATGAAAAATGTATCTTTTTATATATATGGCTGAAAGTTAGATGAAATGAGCAATAGTATACAGTAATTATGAGATTAGTTAGTATTAGATTAGTTATATATCTGCATGCATTTACATATATATAAATATTATAGGTATATATGTACATACATATATATGGTTATGCATATATGTATTTACATATATAACTATATATATATGTGTGTGTCTATGTGTATATATATAATTAATCTAATAATTAACATGTAGTTTCATTAATTTTTGATACTAATAATTGATAAGAATATATCATTCTCTTCATATTCCTTCATCAAACCACGCATATGGGTTTACCTAACCGCTGGTTGCCGAGCATCTTTAATCCCTAAACTCATCATCTCCAGTGGATTTTTTGGTAGGTTAGTATTTGCAAACAATCATATATTCTTATCAGCTTGTGTGTGTGTATATATATACATACAATCTGATAAGAATATATCATTTTTTGCAAATATATATATAAAATATTATAATAGAATATCATTGTCTGCAAATTGTGTTTGCAAACAAAGTTTTGTGATTATTTTTTATTGACAAAGACTGAAACATAGTGTAATAAGTGAGACCACATAAAATAGAAGGTTGAAACCATCCTCAAACATATAAGGCATACAAATTCGAGGTTCCAATAACAAACAACAAGAACATTATGTAAGGAAAGATAAGATGCAGAACAAACTTTCCTAATGCCAAAAACTCAGGGAAGAATGTAGATATGACTTTAAATTTTGCAATTATAGTTCAATAAGATACACACAAAAATAATAAAATAAAGAGAAATGGACACATACATAATTGGACACCAGATTTACGTGGGAAAACCCAGGTTATGGGAGAAAAACCCACCACACCAAGTAAAGCCTCTTTATATTTCAATAAACAAAATTACATACATAGATCATACTTCACTTTCAAATGTCAAATTTACAGCATTAACATTTCCCTGATCAACCTTGTATAGAACATCACTATTTCAATGCTCTCAAAAGCATACAATGAATTCACACACACTGATCAATTTATGTTCAATTTGAACAAGTCTTTTTCCATTGAATTCATCATCATCGTTGACCATTTCCAAGAATCATCCTTTCGTTCACGATCTGTTGACCTTCCACACAAGAATGGTCATAATAGTTCAACTGCCAATGGTTCTCCTTCTGCTTCTCTACTGGTCCAAAACATACCACATAGGATAGTCGTTGGGTCAAAATGAGTTCAACTATGTTGCATGTCGGTGAGACACCAAACCATGTATCACCGATGCCAAAGAGCCTGATCAAAGAGACATCAACAAGACCAAGGCTATCAACAACATCTTGAGAAGTCAGACTGATAATTCAAGTCTCTCGATGTCACAAGGAAACCAACTATCCTTATCAGAAAGAGTCACACTGAACACAAACCCATCGGCCAAACATGCTTTGTCACTAAGTCTCTCATAGAACTTATATGTCATCCCGACCAAGTATCATCGGCCAGAGTCATACCGAACGCAAACCCGTCGACTAGACATGCTCTATCACTAAGACTCTTATAGATCCTTTATGTTAATCTGCTACGTCCATCAACAAGAGTCTCCCTGACATTCAACGTGAACAAATCCATCAACAAGACTAGCACTGTCGGAATGAGTCTTAACGATATACATCATGTGTAAATCTATCGATGAAACATCTGTTGTCGGAATGAGTCATAAAGTCACTCTGAAGAATCATAACTCCCTAATGACATTCGTCACCGAGAGTCTCCCCGATGTTCACCAGGAACCAACCCATCGACAAGAGATCTGTCATGACATAATAGGTTATGAATCTTTCTCCGACAGCCCATGTCTTGCCAATGACTTCCGTTGGCAAGACAGTTCCAAAGTCACGCCGATCTGGCCTCTTCAGAAGTTTAGAACATAGTTGCTAGTCGGTAAGACATTCTGAGGGTCTCACCAATTTTTCTCTTTCAGGAGTTTCATGTCAGTAAGTTTGAGGCACATTTTCCAACAATCTCCCACTTGACGAAGATCTTACTGACACCTCCAGAGCACAACAAAACTACTGAAATTCATGGGCACCAAGGCCCATTGAACTGGCACACCACCTGTACTTGTCTGTGCTCATTGGTTTCATCAATGCATCTCCAACATTTTTCAGAGTATCCACTTTTTCTAAAGAGACCTTTCCATCCTCCACCATATCTCGTACAAAGTGATACTGCACATCAATATGTTTCATCCTGGCATGGAAAGTAGGATTTCTCGCCAAACAAATAGCACTCACATCCGCGATGAAATTGCAATTTTCCCTGCATCAAACCTAATGTTAGAACACAAATGTTTTAACCAAATTTCTTCTTCTGAGGCATGTGTAGCTACCATGTATTCTACCTCTGTAGTGGACAAAGCAACTACAGCCTATCGCTTGCTCATCCAACTCATTGCACCACCATTCATCATGAAAACATATCCACTTGTGGATCTTCTATTATCAATGTCCTTTTCAATCAAAATCCCTGAGACCCTCGAATGTGAGAGTCCTCTGTGATTCAACCAAATTTCCATGGTAACATAAAGCATATTCCAAAGTGCCCTTCAAATAACTAAACACTCTTTTCACAACATCCCAATGTGTCCTTCTAGGATTCACCATAAAATTATTAAGTACTCCCAATGCTTGGGAAATGTTTGGCCTTGTACAGACCATTACATACATTAAACTTCCAATTGCACTAGCATAAGGCACTTTGATCATGTCCTCCATCTTAATAGGAAAATTTGGACAATCTTACAACTTCGAGATAGCTTTGTTCCCTCTAAAGCTAGAACAATTAGTACTTGCACTCGGTCATACAAAATCTCTCAGGCTGGCGGTAATATGCCACTTACTACGGCTGAGCCAAGTTTTCTACTAACTTTCTATGTGATTTATTTCCATTTCCCGAAATATACCTTGTTGCACCAAGATCTTTCATTTGAACTTTGCTGAACCATTTGAGGATTTTTAGATCAGAAATTAACTTACTATTGCCTATGAACAACATATCATCAACATAGAGAGCAATAATAGAACCACGATCATTTTCAGCTTTGAAGTACACACAATGATCAAATTTTGATCTTACAAATCCCAATGACAAAACAAGCGTTTCAAGCTTAAATTTTCCACATTCTAGGAGATTTTTTTAATCCATATAGAGATTTTTTCAACTTGCAAACCAGATTCTCTTTACCTTTTTCCACAAAGTGCTCAGGCTGGGACATATAAATTTCTTCTTCAAGATCACCATGAAGAAATGTTGTCTTTACATCCATCTATCCAGTCTCTAAGTCATACGCTACTGCAAGTGACAAAAGAAATCTGATAGGCGATAAACAGCTAGAGGGGAGAAAAAAAATTCTCCATAATCAATTCCTCTTTCACAGGAATATCGCCATAACCAACCTTATATATACTTTTTCCACCTGCCATCCAAACCTATTTTCTTTTTAAATACTCATTTGCAGCCAACAACTTTTCTGCCTTCAGGCAAGGGCACCAAACTCCAAGTGTCATTCTTTTTTAATGATGCCATTTATTCATTCATGGCTTCCAACCAAGAGTTTGAATTAGGCATTCTAATTGCCTCTTTAACAGTCCTAGGCTCATTAATGCTAGTAATTAAAGCATAGGCACAAGTAGAATCTAACATGAAAGCCCATACCTGTCGGTTGCTTTCTTTCACATGTTGACCTCCTCACGGGCTGAGGCTGAGATTGTTCTTCTTCTTTAGAACTTTTAGAACTACTTGAGCTCTCCTCAGTTTCAGGTACATTTTGAATTTTCAATTCCTCTTTATCTGGTGTCGGAGGAATTTCAACTACATCCTTTTTATCTTTTGATTTTGTCTCTAACTACAAATCCAAAGTAGAAGGCTTTAGCTCACAAAAAATAACACTTTTTTTGTACAAAACCTTCTCCGTATCAGGATTCCAAAGCTTGTATCCTTTTATGCCAGCACTATAGCCAATAAAAATACATTTAAAAGCCTTTTTCTCCAAATTAGATCTTTTTTCATTTGGCACATATGCATATGCCTCATAGCCAAAGACACAAATGTGTCTAAGAGAGGGCTTCTTTCTAGACCCTACTTCCAAAGGTTTTTTCTCAACAAGAGAGAAATTCAGAGAATGATTTATTAAATAACATGCTATTGCAACTGCCTCAGCCCAGAACTTCTCCTTCAAGCCAGCACTGCTCAGCATACTTCATGCTCTTTCCATCACTATCCTATTGAACCTTTCAGCAACTCCATTTTTCTGCGAAGTGTAGGGTGTAGTTTTATGTCTTTTAATTCCATGATCTTTACAGTACCTTTTGAACTCATCATAACAAAACTCACTGCCATTGTCAGTCCTTAAAATTTTTATTTTTTTTCTAATCTAATTTTCCAGAAGGTTTTTAAATTCCTTAAAATGACTGAATACTTCTGATTTACTTTTCAAAAAATAAACAAATTCCCTTTTTGAATTATCATCAATGAACGATACATAATATCTTGATTTAGACAAAGAAGGAACATTTACTAGACCAAAAAAATCAGAATGTATGTAATCAAATAAACCAGAAGATTTATGAGGACTAGAGTAAAATGAAACACAATGTTGTTTACCATATATACAATGTTCACAAAATTTGAATTCAAGGTTATAGTCATCAAGCCCCTCGACCAGGTTTCTATTTTTCAAGGTTTTTAAACCTTTTTCTCCAATATGGCCAAGCCTATGATGCCATAGAATAGTCTTTTCTACTGGAAGATTAACTTCCATAGAATTTTCACTATCAGGAACTTTTTCCTCCCTCTCCTGAGGTAGTCTTTGTGACTTTGTAAGAGACACTATTGCATTTAGACAACAAATGCATCGAAAGCATACAAAGTACCAATATGAGCACCCCTAGCTAGCACCATTGAGCCTCTACTCATTTTACAACCATTTCCAGAGAATGTGACTTGCACTCCAACATCATTCAACTTACTAACAGAAAGTAAATTTTGAGCTAGACCTAGTATATGCATTACATCATTGATTCCCTTCACTCTTCCATCAGGGAATTAAATTCTGACTCTTCCACGACCAACTATTTCTAGAGATGAATCACTTGCCAAATACACCCTTCCACCATCATATTTTTCATAGTTAGTGAATTAATCTCTATGAGATGTCATGTGGAAGATATACTGATAAATAGCTCCCAGTCTTTTCCACAAAGAATATGCAGTCTTTTCTTCGTGAACATTTAGAAGAACAGAGTCTGCCAAACAAAGCCTTATCAACCCCTTGGATTTTTGATCTGCGAGGTCCCAATCCTCTTGATTCATTCATGTAGATTTTGTTCCAGACACAACAAGCCAAAGATCACAATAAACCAACAGATCTTCCATTTTGAGTTTCCACAACTCAAAATTGTTGCCATTGAATTTCTCAATTTCAATCTTTCTTGGTGTGCTTGCCATATTAATTTGTAATTTAAATTACTAGACTTCTACAAGACTCCCACTGAATAGAATTGACACAAAAACCCTAATCTACCCACAAGGATAACACAACTGGCCTGGCTCTGATACCACTTGTAAGGAAAGATAAGATGTGAAACAAACTTTCCTAATGCCAAAAACTCAAGGAAGAATGCAGATAGGACTTTAAATTTTGTAATTACAGTTCAATAAGATACACATGAAAAGAATAACAAAAAAGAGAAATGGACACATACACAATTGGACACCAGATTTACGTGGGAAAACCCTTACAGGAGAAAAACCTACCACACCAAGTAAAGCCTCTTTATATTTTAGTAAACAAAATTACATATAGAGATCAAACTTCACTTTCAGATGTCAAATTTACAGCAACAACATTTCCCTAATCAACCTTGTACAAAAAATCACGGTTTCAATGCTCTTAGAAGCATACAATGAATTCACACACACTGATCAATTCGTGTTCGATTCGAACAATTATTTTTCCACCAAACTCATCATCATTGTCGACCATTGCCAAGAATCATCCTTTCATTCACAGTTTATTGACCTTCCACACAAGAACGGTCACAACAGTTCAACTACCAATGGTTCTCCTTCTGCTTCTCTCATTGGTCCAAAACAAACCACGTAGGACAGTCATTCGATCAAAATGAGTTCAACTATGTTGCATGTCAGTGAGACACCAGACCATGTCTCACCGATGCCAAAGAGTCTGATCACAGAGCCATCAGCAAGACCAAGGCTATCATCAACATCCTGAGAAGTCAAATCGATAATTCAAGTCTCTTGATGTCACAAGGAAACCAACTGTCCTTATCGGAAAGAGTCACATCAAACACAAAACCATCAGCCAGACATGCTCTATCACTATTCTCTCATAGAACTTTTATGTCATCCCGACCAAGTATCATTGGCTAGAGTCATACCGAACGCAAAACCATCAGCCAGACATGCTCTATCACTAAGACTCTTATAGATCCTTTATGTTACTTTGATATGTCCATCTGCAAGAGTCTCCTTGACATTCAGCATGAACAAATCCATCGGCGAGACTAGCACTGTCAGAATGAGTCTTAACGATATACATGTGTAAATCCATCGACAAGACATCTGTTGTTGAAATGAGTCATAAAGTCACTCCAAAGAATCATAACTCCCTGATGACATTCATCACTGAGAGTCTCCTCGATGTTCACCAAGAACCAACCCATCGACAAGAGATCTATCATGACGAAATAGATTATGAATCTTTCTCCGATAGCCCATGTCTTGCCGATGACTTCCATCAGCAAGAAAATTCCAAAGTCACACCGATCTGACCTCTTCAGAAGTTTAGAACATAGCTGGTAGTTGGTAAGACATTCTGAGGGTCTCACCGACTTTTCTCTTTTAGGAGTTTCATGTCAGTAAGTTTGAGGCACATTTTCCAACACATTAGGACATTTTATAATCATATCATAGTTATATTTTGAATCAAACTGCAATAATTGATTGGGTGGTGCGAGAGAAAAACATGGCTCGAACATACTTGAAACATATGAAAATATTACTCAAAGCTTGTATTGATCTTCTCCCCTTAAACATATGTGAGGTTTGAAACATAATTACATCAACATTATCACATCTTATAATCATATCACAGTTATAACTTTAAGCAAATAAACATATCTGATTTGCAAACCAAATCACCAAAATATACTACTACATCGATTAAAAAACAAAATTGAATATGCACATAATCAACTATCCATATTTCTAGGAAAAGTAGGTGGAATGATAATTCTGCCAATAACTAAGTCAGGTCCACTTATAGAAGGTGATACTTGGTTAATACCTCCTTGAAGGCATGTTGCTATTTGAGCAAGTAATGTCTGGCTTGCATCAGCAGTCAATCCCATTTGTTGTGAACCACTCCCAACCTACATATTGTTGATGGCTGTAAAGGCTGGTGACAAAATGATCATCATATCAAGTAGGATAGGATATTGGGAGGGTATAGGATCCCCCACTGTAGACTTACGTTTTCTCTTCTCTACTTGTTTTTCTTTATTTTTTACTGCCTTTTGTAGACGTTCAACCTTGGACTACTCCTCTCCAATGGCTTTCTCTTGCATTCTTATCATTTTTTGCTCATCTTCTATCACTTTCCTTTCTTGCTTCTTAGCCCTTGTTGCCTCCTTTATAATTGCTTATGCTTCACAGCCTGCCTTTCTCTGCAACATCTACTCCTTCTTACGTTGTTTCAACTCCTCTTGCCTTTTCTTCTCTGCCTCTTGTTGGCAAAACAATTCAATGAAGGCGTTAGATGTTAGTACTTGGGACTACCTACTAAGGTGAAGCACTCCCGAACGACCTCTCCGTGATGTTCCTTACACCCTCTACACTGGAAGTTTCAAGAATTTTCTATTTGTTCTTGTTGTTTGCGATCCATCATGTGGGGTGCATGGCACAAACTCAGCTTCCTCCTCACTAATAGTATTTTCATCTTCACTTTTCCCATCACTATGCTCTTTCCTATTCCTTGCATTAGTTAAGTAATGTATTAGTTTAGCTCGATCAAAGTGTGGTGCTGAAGGCATAAAGAGATTGAATTCTTCCTTAGTTGGATTTATTTGCACTCCAAGGTTTGTGGTTGCTTCATGCATCCATTCCAGTTGGCTAACTTGAGTTGGCAAACTCAGGCTTGTTGATGTAGTGGTTGTATCTTCAGTGCAGGGGTACAATAACTGGTTGAACTTTTGGTTGGAAATCTACAAAAACTTGTTGTATTTCTGGTTGAATGTGTGTTTTAGTTTCATCACCCCCATTGCATTCTGCTGCAACATCACTTGCCACTTCCCTTGCATCATATTCCCTCACAAAACCATCTATTACATCCTCATTGTAACCAAGAAGATGCAAGCATGTCTCTACTGCCATAACATCGTCTTCAGTTTCCATTGTGACTAGTTCATCTTCTATTGTAGGAGTTGCAACATCATCTTCAACAACATAGCCCTCACTTGGCCCCATGTGTCAAGGGCTAACCGATTAAGAGGCCAAATTCCTATTTTGCGGAACCCACTAACAATGTTGCTTGGTTTGAAGGCTTTTCTGAAAGCTTAGCTTGCAAGACTTGCCAACTCTTCACATCTAATATCAATATGCAGGTTTGCAGCTTTCCAAATGGTTCTTTCCTCTCTGAATTATGCCTTGAATGGAGCAAAAATGTTGACATCCAATGGCTGTAGCTTGTGACTGGTATGAGCAGGTAGCATTAGCAGGTCTATTCCTAATTTTTTTGATTCTTCAATGGTCTTGAAAGCCACGTGGCTGCCATGACTGCCAAAAATGAGAAGGGCCCTATTTGTCAGTGAAACCCCACAGGGGATATTAGTTGCAAAATGGTCTAACCATTTGACAAATATTTCCTTTGTCATCCACGCATGTTCTTGGATTGCCATCAATGCCCCTACCTCACAATTAAAGATATAGTTTTGCATGTGCCTCTTTGATTTAAATAAGTAGAACCCAGGAATGCTTATCTCAGCTGCACTTACATAAGCCAACACTGTGATCCACTCTCTACTTTTTGAAACAAAATGTGGTACACATTTTGTACCCAATTTGGCAATAACTCTCATGCCACAATTCCTACCAGCCTGAATACCAGTATCATCATAGTTCCATATTCGACTTGCTCCATAGTGATTAAGGTTGATCAGGTTCTCAAGGTTGTCATAGAATGCTTGCACGACAAAAGAACGAACCATAATCACTCTATCACTATCCACTCCTTCAGATGTTCTGATTGTCAAATCTGGGTGCCTTCTTTGAAATCCTACCCACCATGACCTCCCAGGGACCCCATTTGTGAAAGGATTGGGTTGACTTGTAGTTGATTTACTTGTAGTCTATGGCCCAATATTTCCATGTCTTTACACCATTGGACAACTTTAGTCTCCTCCTCTTAAAATTGTACATGGATGCCTCCTCTTTGTGGTGGCTTGTCCTAACAACCACACCCTCAAACTTCTAGGTGGCATACCCCACTTGATTGCTGCTGCCCTGATTGACATGTTGTGTTCTTCAACACTCTTAACTGCTCCTTCCATATCAACATATGTCCACTGTCTAATGGGTACAGGTGAGGGCAGTTGCACAACAGGTTGAACATTTGGCTGAACAAGAGGTTCGACTTCTGTTGTGTTGGTGGCTTCATCTGCAAAGTTAGGAACATCTTTTGGGCTGGGATTTGCATGAACTTCCTCATTAGGCTATGTTTCAACAAAGTGCACCCCATGAGTTACTCTAATTGCATGTTTTCCTCTTCCTACAACCCTTGTAGTCCTTCTAGCAGGTGCCATATTTTTCCACTTAACCTGCACAGACAGTAAAAGTTGAATAACTTGTTAGTGCAGCAAAGAATATATGATTGTCTACATAGATATATATATATACAATATGATAAGAACATATCATTCTCTACAAAAATAGAAATGATTACAATCAAACCCTTAATGCCAAAAAAAACCCACTGTTGAACAAACAATCTTGCAAGTGAAGAGAGGTGGAGACATTTTATGCAGCTCCATATAAGATTAAATTAAAAATTCTTTGAAGATTAAGTATCTTATTATATACCCAATAAATTTCATGATTATACTTGGTCAAAATTTCGTCAATGTTCTATTTAAATCACATTACATGTGATTACTTCATAGAATAATGTCAAAAAAAGGCATAGCAGTCAAACCGTCAATGCCATAAACAAAATAATTCATGAGGGATCATTTTTGTACCAGTCACATATAAATAGAAATTATTACAGTCAAACCCTTAATGCCATACACAAAAATGATTTTTAAAGACCCCAAAATGCACTCAAACACCATCGAACCCAACAAAAATCCACTGTTGAACAAACAATCTTGCAGGTGAGAGAGGTGGATCAAATTTATACTAGTCACATGTAAATTCTACAAGGCTTGATATGAGTAAACAATACATGGCATGACTATATATATAAATATGTATATGTATGTATGTATGTATGTATGTATGTATGTATGTATGTATACAATCTGATAAGAATATATCATTGTATTTATAGAGAATGATATATATTCTTACCATATATATATATATAGACACACAATCTGCTATGATGGAACCCTACACATTCTTATTAGATTTTATATATATATATATACA
>VDFB02198823.1:0-26682 GCA_007258455.2 Sequoia sempervirens | reverse complement strand
TGCGTCACTGCGGGATGCCATTGCTGAGGGTATGGAGATGGCTAGGGAGGTTGAGTATTACAGGGTTAGTTATGAGGAGTTGTGTCCTCTAGAGCGTAGAGAGCCATACCTGTGATCCCATAGTAGAACCCGGAGCAGATCACGGACACATACCCAAAGCAGGGGAGTGACAGGGCCACGATAGGATCCAGATGCAAGCACCAGTGGCAGACAACCTCCTTTCGGACCAGCACCATCAGGAGCATCTACTAGCTAGACTTTATGATATTATTTTTGGAGCATGTATATGCCATTTCTGATGTATTGGACATTTTAGTTTCATTGAATATTTGGACATTTGTATCATTTTTTATGAGCGATGGTTATGCAGCGGCGATGATTATTTTGATGTTGATCTGATGTGGATTTATGATGCGATGATATGATATGCATTTATGTCTATGTGTTTATGGAGATTTGATGACTAACATGATATGCATGATGATTTGATTATGATGTTTTATTATGATGATGACTTGATGATGTGTACTAACGATGTCATGCAGGTGAATGATTTATGAAGTGTATATGGAATGTTTGTTTTTTATTTGGATTTTTCAATGCAGATAAGAGATGAAAAATGAATGTTGTGTTCATGATATGCATTATGATATGATGTGATGTGAAATGTTATGAGTGGATAAAATGTTATGACATGGGATGATAGGAATACTGTTATGAAATAGTGATGTATAAATAGTGATGTATGATAAGATGATATGTGATGAAATGTAAAAAAAAGAATGATAATGATAATGGTAAAGAAAATGATGAAATGATAATGTTAGATGATAATGCAATATTAAATGATGATGAAAATGAAATGTAAAATGATAATGAAATACTAAATGATAATGATAATGGATATGAAATGAAATGATAAATGAATGAAATGACTATAATATAATGAAATGATAATGAAATACTAAATGATAATGATAATGCAATAGTAAATGAAATGATAAATGAATGAATGATAAATGAATGAATGAAATGAAATGACTATAATATAATGAAATGATAATTAAATAATGAGAATAAAATAAATGATAAAGGTAACGAAAAATGAGTAAAATGAATGGAAAGATGATAATGGTAATGAAGTGTATATGAAACCAATATGAGTGATAATGGTAATGTGATGATTTGAATGATAATGATAATGAAAATAAACTAAAATGAATGAAATGATTATAATGATTAAGATGATACTAATGAAATGATAAAATGATAATGTTAATGATGTAAAGCAAAATTTGTTAAATGATAATTATTGATAATAATGAATAACTACTGATATGGAATGATAACAAAATGATAAATGAAAATGAAATGCAAATGGAATATTGATGAAATGACAATGAAAATGCAACTAATATGAAATGATGAAATGATATGAAGCTTATATGAAATGATAATAAATGATAATAATAATGCCATGATAAGATGATAATGCAATGATAATAATGCTAATGAAAATGCAATGATGAGATGATAATGCTAATGAAAATGCAATGATAAGATGATATTGCTACAAATTTTTGCATTGTCCTCCACAAATAGTCCAAAGAAATATGATAGTGGTTGACCATTCAAAAACTCTCGACGCAAATCCAATATGCAGTTATGTATAATGACCTAAAATGAAAATGCCACTAAATGAAATCGACCATTTTTGTTGAGCCTTTTAGTGAGCCTTCTTAAATCATCATAGAGCATTTGAAATTGTTGGAAGTGTGTACAAGCATCAGAGGGGAAATTAGCACCAATGATGACTTGAGTACAACTTTCATGATTTTTGATATAGCAAGTGAACACAAGCATCTAAGTATAATTGAACCAAGATGACCTGAGCATTGCTTGCATGAACAGACAAATACTAACCACCCTTTGATGCAAATTTGGAATTGTCATCAATGATAATTTTTGAAAAATCATGTCTCATGACATATTTGCAACAGATAAATGATTAACCTCAAAATAGCAGACCAAGAAAAATCATCCCCTTTCCTTGCCACTCTAGTTCAGTACATCATCGAGTGTGCTCCAGAGAAATGATATCAAAAAATAAACAACCATTTTTCAAAAATGAAATACTGTGATTCCAAACATTAGTTAGATTAGAGATCATCTAGATATGGTTCATGATAAGGTACGCAACTGAAAGCTACTGTGATATGGATCAATGAGTGATTGGTTTTGATGTCATTGTCCTACTGTTTTGGTAAAATCTGAAAGTTGATTTCCCCCAGTATACATGTGTTTGCCCTTGGTATCAACATAACTTACTGAAAATGAATATATACAATAGTCAAGTCATGATAAGACATTATCGCTCGAGGAAAATGATGATAACATGGTGCTGGTGTGACCCTAAGATGGTGAAAAAGATGTATGAAAATGAAGGCTAAAAAGTTAAGCGTAGAACATGAACTAATAGATGGAGAGCTTCCAAATAGCGTCTGTTTGCCATATTTTTACTATTTGTTTTTATTGCATTTTCTTAATCAATAAATTTTTGTTTTAACTGGAGTTTTCAACCTATGATTTTTTTATTTTTTTATTTTAAGGACTTTTCCATAAATTTTTTGTATTCTTGGGGACTTTTCCTATTTTTTGTATTTTTTTAGGACTTTTTCTGATGTTATTGTATTTCTTCATGACTTTTTCTAATGTTTTTGTATTTTTTTCAGGACTTTTATAGATGATGATAACTGCTTCAGACATAATACTTTTTCAGGTGCATGTTGTTGATGGGTTCATCAAACAAGGTCCCCTTCTGGCGTTGATAGCTTGTATGCTCCTAAACCATAAACTACGATAACCACATAAGGACCTAGCCAATATGGTTCGAACTTTCCTTTCTTCTCTTTGTCTTGTTGATTGCGTGGATTCTCTTTCAGAACAAGATCACCCACCTGAAAGGTACGTGGCTTTACTTTGTGGTTATAGCTGCGAGACATCATTTGTTATATGCTTTTAGATGATCAGTTGTTCTTTGTCTCTTCTCATCTAGGAGTTCCAGTTCTTGGAGTCGGGAAACTTGGTATTCATCATCTGTTGTAAGGCCTTTCAATGATACTCTGAGTGAGGGAATCTCCACTTCTAAAGGCAATATGGCCTCTGCTCCATAGACAAGAGCAAATGGTGTTTCTCATGTTGGTGTGTGGGAGCTGGTTCTATAGGCCCATAGAGCAAGATTGAGTTGAACGTGCCAATCCTTCCCTGAAGCATTCATAGTCTTCTTCAAGATTTTCAATATCATTTTATTTGAGGCCTCTACTTGGCCAATCCCTTATGGATAGTAAGGTGTTGAGTATCTATGCTGTATGTGAAATCTCTCACAAAGTTCATCAACATCCTAATTTTTGAACGGACGTCCATTATCCGTAATAATAGAGTTGGGAATGCCATACCGACAAATGATATAGTTGAGTATGAATGATGATATTTGTTTGCCGGTAACTTTGGTAAGAGGGACTGCCTCAATCCACTTGGTAAAATACTTTGTTGCTGTGATGATAAATTTATGCCCATTTGATGAAGAAGGATGAATTTTTCCCACTAGGTCTAACCCCTATTGAGAAAATGGCCAGGTTGGTGTAAATGGTTGAAGTTCTTGTGCAGGAGCATGAATAAGATTCCCATGAATCTAACATTTTGAACATGTTTTCACAAAAGTGAATGATTCCCTCTCCATTGTAGGCCAGTAGTAACCCATTCTAATCAATTTCTTGGCTAAGGTTAGTCCACTCGAATGAGTACCACAGATGCCACCATGAACTTCTTGTAAAACTTTGTCAGATTCCTCCCGTTCAAGACATCGGAGTAAAGTACCATCAAGACCACGACGATAAAGGGTGTCAATGATAAGAGTGTAGCGAGCGGATTGGCGGATAAAATTTCATTTTTGGTTACGGGATAAATCAGGTGGTAAGATGTTGTCTTTGAGATAGGCATAAATTTTTCCGTACCAAGGCGAATCGGATCCTACTAAATGACAAATGATTTGGATTTCAGGTGTATCATAGGCAGGTGTAAATGATTGTTCCACCAGAAATTCATAACGATTTTGAGTTTCTAGGAGTTGTAACAATGATGCAATGCGTATGCATGGCATCGGCTGCTTTATTATCAAGCATTGGAATTTGTGTGAATTTGATGTCCACAAAGTATTTCTTGAAGTCATCAACCATCTTTTTATATGGTAATAATTTCTCATCTTTGGTTTGATAGTCATCATTGATCTAATAGATGACTAGTTGTGAGTCACCATACACCTATAATTCTATTATTCTCCATTCCAGTGCTATTTTGAGTCCAGTGATCAATGCTTCATATTTGGCTATGTTGTTGGTGCATGGAAACATCAGCCTATATGATTGAGGAATGGTATGTCCTTGAGGGGTGATGAAAAGTATGCCTGCCCCCGATCCATGTTGAGTGAAAGAACCATCAAAATATAGAGACCATGTTTGTTTAGATTCTGCAGTGAAGACATCAGCATCTGGAAATTCAATGTGCAGGGGATGATCCGCTTGTAATGGTGCTTCAGCTAATTGATTGGTGATAACTTGTCCTTTGATTGCCTTGTGATCCACATAATGTATGTCAAACTCACTCAGAATCATTACCCACTTTGCTAACCTTCCTATCAATGATGCTTTGCTCAACAAATACTTGAGTGGATCAATCTTTGAAACCAGATTGATCATATGGGTTAGCATGTAATGCCAAAACTTCTGTGAAGCAAAAACTACTACCAGACAAGCCTTCTCAATAGAAGTGTAGTTGAGTTCATGACTTGTCAATGTTCTACTGATGTAGTAGATTGCACGTTCCTTTCCTATAGAGTCTTCTTGTGCTAACAGTGCCCCCAAAGATGTCTCTGTTGCAGCAATATATAAGATGAGTGGTTTTTCCAGATTTGGTGGTATTAGAACTAGTGGGTTCATTAAATACTGCTTGATTTGTTGAAAGGCCATTTCACACTTATCATCCCATTTGAAAGGAACATTCTTATGTAGTAGATGTGTGAAAGGAAAACTTTTATCTGCTAATTGTGCAATGAACCTCCGTATAGATTAAAGTCGTCCTTGCAGTGATCTCAACTAACTAATGTTCTTTGGTGGAGGCATTTCCATAATTGCTTACATGCTTTTGTAGGATCCACTTCAATTCCTTTTTCTAAAACAATGTACCCCAAGATTTTTCCAGATTTGACCCCAAAAACACATTTCTTAGGGTTGAGGCAAACTTTGAATTTCTCTAGTCTTGCAAATATTTTGGATAATATTTCCAGATGTCCTTCTCTGGTGTATGATTTGGCTAATATGTCATCTACATAATCTTCCATGAAGACATGCATCATGTCATGAAAGATTGTAGTCATGGCTCTTTGGTAGGTAGCCCCAGCATTCTTTAGACCAAAAGGCATGGCGTTCCAACAATAAGTTCCCCATGGACATGTGAAAGTTGTTTTCTCCTGGTCTTCAGGTGCAATCTTAATTTGGTTATATCGGAAAAACCATCATTAATGAATACATGGCATGGCCTTCTCCGGATCAACGCTAATTAGTCAATGTTTGGTAATGGGAAGTCATCCTTAGGACATGCTTTATTGAGATCTCTGAAGTCCGTGCATATTCTGACAGTTTTATCTAGTTTGGATACAGGCACAATGTTGGAGATCCATTCTGCATAGTCGATTGGTCTGATGAAGCCCACATCAGAAGTTTTCGGTTCTTCTTAACCAATAGTACAGCATGGGGGTGCATTTTTTACGAGTTTTGTTTCGCGGCAATACGGTTTTGATGAACCAAGTGATGCATGATAAAGATCGAGGATCAAGACCCGGGCATGTCGTATAAGACCATGCAAAATTGACCTTATTTGCTTTTCGGGAATTCCATGAATTACGGTATTTTCTTTTCTCTATCATTGATGCAACTAACTGCCAAAATTCTTGGTTTTGTCTAAAGTCTAAGATCGGCGGCATTTGCTGACTCCAATGAGAATAAGTGATGGATTCGCAGTAGTCTTAGAGAGAGTGTCAAGATTCCCATCGTCACGGTGCCTCAAGGAGTTTCACCATCGGCTACATCTATTTTATCTTTTGTTTGATCCTAATACTGCGGATTTCTAGTTTTCACCATTAGATCTTTTCTTTTTTCTTTACTTTTACTAGGCTGGAAACTTGACACTCTCTTGATAAAAAACTCTATGTCAAAAATCGCTGGTGGAATAATCATTTGTATTTTCTGCGGAAAGGAAGTTTAGGATAGCTTCATCACTTGGAAACATAGGTATGTCAATTGGTTCGGTTGAATCCCAATCAATGAGATCAGGATGAACTAAAGGGAGAGTATCGTCAGGTTGTGTGAAATCGGCTATGGTTAAGGTCATAACAGAGTGGTTCGTAGGATCTGAGGTATGAGGTGGATCAATGATGATACTGTCCTCATGATAGTCTTGTTTGTTTAGATCTGATTCAGTATCACTAGACTCATAATCGACTTGTGGTTCAGATTCTTGTGGTTGGGTCCCTGAACCTTGTCCTTCAATTAGAGTTGGGGCATATTGGTGTATTACATCAACTTCTTTGTCCCTCCAGAACTCATTATTGTAAATGGTGTTCCATTCATATTCAACAGAGTCTGTGTTAGAATTGTTGTCCAAGAAGTTCTGAACTGTTGTCAAACATGCTTCTCGTGAATTTGAGCTTTCTTGCAATGTGAAGACAGTGCCATGCAGTTGTTTGGATGTGCTTTCTTTGGAGTGAGTATCATAACCCAATCGAGTTTTCTCTTTTGTAGCGAGTCCGCGGAGGTGAATGGGTTCAACTACTCCTTCCTTCCTTTTTTCGATAGGTCCTTCATCATAACCCATCTTTTGCATGATTGAATATCCTTTTCCATATTTGTCTGTGGGTAATTTGATATTAGAGACTGCTTCATCTTCATCTTTATAGAGCCAATTTAGAATTTTCGTATCCTCAGGGTTTTCCATGGGGAATTTTTCTTTGATGAATTGCCCATTAAATTTTGTGATTGGCTCTATTGGTATTTTCTTTGATGTTGATACTACTGATATTTGATGTTCCCTGATAGATGGTTGTCCATATGATCGAGGTGATGTAGGTAAATTGGCAAGGCAAAGAGAGTATTATATAACTCCATGATCCTTGAATTTCAGCTTTTTGTCAAAACTATTAGTCAATTGACTAATTTGGGTGTCAATTTTTAGAGAAGTACTAGCATGAGCTTCTCGATTATTAGGGACCAAAGTATCTTGACTGGATTTTATGTTGGCACAAGTTTGAATGTTGGAATTATCAACAGGTGTCGTGATTTCTTGTCCATCATAAGGAAACTTGAGACATTGATGATAAGTTGATGGGACAGCTTGCATTTCATGGATCCAAGGATGACCCAACAAGATGTTATATGCAAGATCACGGTCCAGTACTTGACAAAAAGTATTCTTTATAACAAGGCCCACTCTGATTGGCAGCATGATTAGACCCTTAGATGCTCTTTCATCATCATCATAAGCCTTTATGGTAATCTTTCTTCTGAAATCAATGGAGTCCTCAGAAAATCCTAAGGCTTTGACCAACTTCAAGGTACAAATGTTCAAACCAGCACCTCCATCTATTAGAACTTGTCTGATGCGAAACTTGTGAACCATGACTTCTAAGTACAATGAGGAGTTATGGGGATGAGTTATGGAAACGCCATCTTTATCAGAGAATGAAAGACAAATGGGTGAGGATAAATGCCCTACCATGGCTTGAAATTGATTCACATCCAATTCAGTTGATACATTAGTTTCAACTAAGGCTTTGTCTAGAATTTCTTTATGGGCTGGGGAAATCTTCAATAGTTCCAGAATGGAAATTTGAGCGGGGGTTTTTCGAAGCTGATTAACCAAATCATATTTATGTTGAGGTGGAGGTTCAGTGGACTTTGAAGAGGTGCCCTTTAAGACAACTTTGGCTTGTGCTCTTGTTGTTGCGTTGACTTCTCTATATTCCACCTTCTTGTTGACTTTAATGACATTTACCCACTCGTCGTCTGCGTAGAGATGGTTGATTATATGATCATCATTGATATGATTCACATTTTTTTTAGAAGATTCACCCTTTTGATAATTAGGCAATGGATTGAGAAATGCTTGGTGATCTGTGTTGGTTTGTTGATTTCCTTCTACTGTAATGATTTCATTGTCAATTAAGTCCTGAATTGCATTTTTCAAGGCTTGGCAGTTGTTTGTGCGATGACCTTTACACCGATGATAATCACAGTAGTATGCCTCATTCCATGATGGAGGCTTTACACTGGGTTCATAATTTCGTTGAGGTGGCAAAGTAATGAAATTTTTGGCCATCAATTCTTTGAGTGCGGATTCTAAGGATTGTCCCAATGAAGTAAAAGTTCTTCTATTCGAGAAGAATGAAAATCTTTGCGGATTTGAATTTGAGGTGTTCCCTAAGGAATTTTGATTTTAATGGTTCCTCAGTAACCCTGGTTGTTGGAAATCCCTTGATGGGGAGTAGAGTTTTGATTTGTATTGTTCCTCTGAGGAGGAGGATTATTTCTGTGATTTGCAATCGAATTGACATTGTTGTTGCGACTGTTTGGAGTACTGAGGACAAATGGTTTGGTCGAGGCATGATTCACATCAACAACACCATCATTCACCATATTTTTGTTGCGAGTCCAGAATTTGGACTTGTCCTGATTATTGTGATGGTTAGATGAGCTAGGATTTTCTTTGTCATGTTTTATTATGCCTCTTTTGACCAAAGCATTTTCAATGGTTAAAGCATCTTCGATCATTTTCTCAAAAGAAGAGGGACAATGTAAGTTCAAGTGATAGCTCATTTATGAATTTAAACTATTGATGAAAGTAACCATCTTTTCCTTTTCGGGAACAGGACATGGATATCTGGCAAACATTCTTCTCCATCTCTGAAGAAATGTAATGAAAGGTTCACCAGGTTTCTGTGCAACTTTACAAAGATCTATCATGGTGATCTAATGTTGTATGTTGTAAGTATATTGTGATATGAATAGGTTGATCAATTCTTCAAATGTTCTGATGGGAGGTGTGATCTTAGATAACCATTCCATAGAGTGTACTCCAAGACTCCTAGGAAACAAATGCATCAAGTAAGTATCTTCATGAGAGAACTCCAATGTTAGGTTTCTGAAGTCTCTAACGTGATCGATTGGATCCGTTTTCCCATTATAGCGATCAAATTTTGGCATTTCACAATGCTTGGGAAAAGGAATCATGTTAAGACTTCTATCAAAAGGATAAGGACAAATGTCCTCAAGAGTGTATTTATTTGTGGTTGTTCCCCCTTGTAACTCTCTAACTTTTCCTTGAAGTGCCTTGATTTGTTGGGTCAAGGCACTAAGATCAGAAAGGGGTGTTTCTTCAAGTTTATTTTTCAAATTTTCAGTGTCAAAGTCATGAGGTAATTTAGCCCCTTGTTCGACTAGATAGTGAAAATACTTTTCCTTATCTCGCTGCAAGATATTTTCAATGGATTTATGGAATTTTGGATCTTGTTCAGCCTCTCTAAGGTGTTCCTCATCTCGTTCTTCATCACTATCCATGTGGTTTTTATCTCTGTAATCATGAAAAGGATTTTCTTCCCTATTGTCCATGTTGTTGTTGAAAAGTGGATTTTGATTTATGCTGAAAAGGGGATTACTGCTTTCTCCTTCTTTGTGAGTGTTCTGAATATGGCTTTCTTTTTGGATTGTATCCTTCAGTTTGTTGTGTTGAGATCTTGTGGAGATAGGCATATGTTTTTGAAAATTTCCTCTAAACTTAGATCACGGTTTTGACAAGTGCGTTGGTGATGATATCTTGATCCGATAAGATATGGAATCCTATGATATGATCAAGAATGCTCCTAATTTATTGATTGTGGCTTCCAATTGATGAAGGATTTCAGGATCCTGTTTGGGGAAGTTGAACCAGAAATTAGAAAGCTATTTTGAAAGGTGCACTCTAAAAGATTTTGATCTTCATTTTTAAAGAGATTCTCTCAAGATCTTTGAAGAATATGGCTTGGGTGTGAAGGATATTCTATGGAAGGTTGTGGTATGTTGTCAAATTCAAGAGGTTGGTTATGATTATGCCATTGTGATAGAGCTATTCTTTGATAATAAGCTTGGGAATCTAAGGGATCTATAGCATATTCATTAGTGAATCCTCTAACAAAATCCTGATATCTGTGAAGAAATCCTTGATAGTGAAGCAAGACTTGTCGACTTTTGTACAAGAATTTTCTCTTTTGTAGTGTTTTCTTGTATCCTAACGATTTCTTAGGTTTTTTTATTCTCTTGGAAACTGATTTCTTGGGAAACTTTGTTGACTTCCAATCCCTAAGCATGGGAAAAGTATTGGGAATGTTTTTGAAGCAATGATATGAAAAACTCTTAAGTGGCTTTCAGTTGTTGTTCTTCATGTTCCCTTTTGGATGATCTCTTTATCTGAATTAATGTAATGGAAGACACAACAAACATTTTTGAAAATAGTTGTTCTTAAAGTCTTATACTAACATGAAGTGTTTGATCAAGAAATGTTTTTCATCAAATGTTTTTTCCTGGTGAGTTTTGTACATGAAGATAGTTTGGATAAAGTGCTCAAGTGGGTCATTCTGGTAATCAATAACCCACATCTTAGAGCTGAAGTCACTCCACGGTAATGCCCAGGAGAGCGCCCATGTTTTTGTCTTTTCCAGGCACGTACTTAGAGTTACAGAAGTGGATACCGAATCCCCTGAGCAAATGGTCCTTGGGAGTTATATGGTGAGTGTCTTGGGGGAAGATTCTTCTCCCCTTGCACTGTAATTATTAGAATGTTTATTAGCTGACTCGGTGGCTTTTACTAGGTTTGTAGTAAAGTTTAAGTTGATTGCAGCAATAATAAACTCCCTCAGAACCTCAACCTTTAAAGGCAGGCTTTGGGGATGGTTATCTTGCACACTACCGGAAAAAGAGGGTTTTCCCAAATTTGCTTTAAATTTTATAGTGGGGTGGAATAGCCTGGCTTTGGCTTGAACCCACTTGAGTCGTTCTTGTAGGGTGAGTACTTTTTCCCACTACGGCAGGCTCTCTAAAGGATGTAATTGAAACAATAAAATTGCATGAAAATTAAAAGGCAAGTCTGGTATTCTGATCACCTAGTTAAGGGGAGAGCATAGACCTATTGCCACATTCAAAGCAAGCAGATGTTCTTTTTAGATTCCAAATCACAATGATCTAATCTAAGTGAAGATATTGCTTCACTAAAACAGATTGTTCAATTTTAACTGCATAAATCATTGTTTGGTGACTATCCTAGATTGCTTCATTTTATCCATATGTGGCTACCCTAGGATTGCTTCATTTTAGAATCCAGAAAAGGAAAAAGAATTATGTCTGTGGAAGGTGTCAGACTCAGAATTTTGTGATTTTGTTACAGTCTATATGCGCCCGAACAGAAGCTCTATGCGTTGAAAAATATATGCGTCGGAACAGAAGCTATATGCGCTGGAAAATATATGCGCCGGAACAGAAGCTATATGCATGCAAACAGATGCAATATGTGCCTAAACAGATGCAATATGTGTGCAAATAGATGCAATATGCACCTAAACAGTAACTAGATGCGCTGCAAGAAAGATTCAACTATTTTTTATTTTTATTTTTAAAAAAGTTACTGCGTATGCAGAAAGAAATACTATATGCGCGCAAACATTTACTCTATGCACCTAAACAGTTACGGGATGCGTGTTAACAGTCACGGGATGCGCGATAACAGTCACAGGATGCGCTTCGAAATCCTGCAAAATAAAAAGTTAAAATCTCTGTATGCGTGCCAAAAAATTTCGAATGCGCCTAAACATCAGAATTTTCCCGAAATGCCGATTCTAGAACGCCGAAATTGTCAAAACAAACTTACAGAAAATATTAAATTCATAGGTTCCAGCCCCACGGTGGGTGCCATTTTATGTGTGAGTGAAATATTGGATCAATTTAAATAGGAATCAAACACATATTAATAAGACATTAAATCGAAAAGCTGAAAAAGGAAAACAAAATGTGCAAACCCTAACAACAGCTTCTCGAAACCGTCTTATCTTCCTCTATCTTCAGCATTTTGTTGTTTTCCATATAGCTCTCAGATCAATAGATCAGGCTCAACAAAATGACAGCTAAAGAACGAGATTTAAGATGTAAACTATGCTAAGTGCAAAAGCTATGCTAAAATGAGAAGATTGTTGTGATATTGAAAACTAGTATGAATGCAAATGCTGGTTGCGTGTATGCATAATGTATGCGTGTGTAAATGAGTATATCAAGTGTAACCAAAGCTTGAATTTGTGCCATAATTTATAGAGTTTTTAAATGGATTTGATTGGCTGAATCGATCGACGGTCTAGATTAAGCTTGTTTCGAACGGACGGCGAGAGATCTTCAAAAGTGGAAGAGAAGGATGGAAGGTTTCCCTTTTCTTTCAATTTCGTCTTTGAGTTTCGAAGGGAAACTTCCATTTCAAAGAATAAGATACAAATTTGGAAGGGTGAGTTAGCACGAGTTAGAATTAAATAAATTAAATTTATTTAATTTAGGAGTGAAGATGAAAATGGAAATCCACATAATTAAATAACTCATATTTAATTATGTTTAAAAATGAAATTAGAGTGAGGCGGAAAATATTAAATAAAATATTTAATATTTTAAATTCGAATATGGGATGGAGAATATTCCATTATTCAAATATTCAAAAAAATATTTAAACTTTAGAACCAAATGATAATTAAATATAAATAAATTATAAAAAATTATTTAATTTAATCAAGCGGAGGGTAGAAATGTTAGTAATTAAATAAAATTATTTATTTAATTTAAGGTAGAAGAATTTAGAAGATGAGCGATATAAATAAATAATTAAATTTATTTATATGTAGATGACATTAGAGGAATTAATTAAATAAATCATATTTAATTAATTAACAATCATGACCATTTTAGACATATACAACCACCAAGACAAATAGATCCTCTACCACAAATCACTGGAGACATTGTTATCTCCAAATCTTACAACCCCACCATCATACTTCTCAAGACTTACAAATTTTCTTTTTTCACCAGTCATATGATGTGAGCATCCGTTGTCAATAACCCACTCATCCTTTTCTTCAATTCAAGCTGCAAGAGCTTTCTCAGCTTTGCAGTTGGTAGCCAGACTATTTTCATGGTAGCGGGCACCCATTCATCTTCATTTCCATTATCTTTATTAGACTCATCATCGATCCTCCTTCAACATAGTAACATTTCTTTTGGAATCTAGATTTGTAAGGCTTAGATCTAGGAACTCTTTCAGGACACCTTGATGCAAAATGACTTATTTTACTACAAGAAAAATATTTAATAGGCAACTTTCCTTTATACTTACCTTGTCCTCTACCTTCTTTCTTCACAATCAGTGCTTCCAATTCTTCTAGTTCTCTTTATTAATCTTCAGGCTATTTCATTTCTTCCTCATACTTGAATGACTTTCTGGAACACTCTCCTGGATCATATCTTTGCTTGTTTCTTTTGGATACAATATCCTTAAATGCAATTTCAGTCTTAGGAACAAATTCACCAAATTCACTCAACTCAAAGGCAACAAGTTTACCAATTAGTGTATCTCTTGTCATATTCATTAATGATCTGGTTTCTTCAATAGCATGCGCCTTTTCTTTGTAGGAGGGAGACAATGATCTGAGCACTTTAGCTTCAATTTCTTCCTCATCCAGGGTACCACCAACACATCTAATACCCATCACTAGTTCATTTACTCTCTCCATAAAAGAAGAAATATTTTCATCTTCACCCATCTTCAAATTTTCATACTTTCCTTTCAAACTCTGTAGCTTAGCCATCTTCACATGTACATCTCCTTCATACAAAGTTTCCAACTTCGTCCACATCTCATGAGCTGTCTTTAGACCTATCACATTTGTCATTTCCAAATATTTTACAACACTCAACAAAGCTTCCATAGCCCTGACATTATTCTTAGCCTCTTTAATCTCATCAGTAGTGGAAGGACCATTCTGAGGAATAACATATGGATTCTTTGTAATATTCCATAAGGGTTCACCAATACACCTCAAATGACACTCCATTCTAGCCTTCCACAATGATTAGTTTGTTCAATCAAAGGGTTGTCCTTCTTGTATGATTCCATCTTGGATCACCTCAAGCTTTTAAAATTCTTCAGAGGAACCTGCTTTGATACCAATTGTTGGAAAAACAAGGACATACAACTGAGAGGGTGGGTGAATCAGTTAATATTAAGACTTTTCAAACTTTACTTACCTTAATCTCAGATCTAATGAATGAACAATAAACCATAAACAATCAACACATCAGAAACATAGTAAACACCAATATTTTTTACGTGGAAACCCTGTTAGGGGAAAAACCACGGTGGATGTTAGTCCACAATATTATACCCTGTTAAAAGTATAAGAAAAATAATGGAAATGCACATGCATTCAGGCACACTGCCTAGAGCTCACTACTCAAATACAAGAGGGCTCACTTCCTAACAATACACAACAACACATATTAGATCTGCAGGGTATGAACTGAGAAAATAGCTTCTTCACAAGCCTAATTACAGTTCCAGTTAAGCACAAAAAACCTTCTTCACACTTCGCTCAAAATTCTTCTTACTCTAGTATGCAATCAAATGATTAGAACAATATTCACACATCTGCACTTTCTCTGGCATACATTCGCTCTTATGCACACTAACTTCGCTCAAAAAATTGCTCTTATATATCTGCAACATGGAATTACATCAACAACCTTTTTGGCCAAAAAATATATAACATATTTACAATGTTAGCCCAAATTTACAAATAAATTTTCAATGTGGATCAAACACTGTCAGCTAATATTATGATGAGATGCAAAACAATATCCTCAAGCGTGTCAGACATTCAAATTTTAACTCTTCAAGGATCTACAACACATTAAAACCATCATGTTGGCCAAGAACATGAAAACCCAGACATACCGAGAAAAATCTTCAACCACGAGCACACCGATCAATGCAGACGTAGAATAAGAATAGAGAATGATCTAGAAGCATCCAAAAATAACAAGAACTAATAGAGAAATATCTGCAACAACATAAATTATCAGAATCACATAAACTTCAATCAAGAACACTAACAGAACCCACAGAAATACTGTTAGAACACAATTGTTCATAGCATGATCAAATCTTCACACAGACCCTCTTAAAATTCTGGTGGATGAACTAGATACTCTCAGCAATAAACCATTTAGTCCAAAACAACTGATCTTTAATGTACAAAACAAGACACCTTCTTGACCTTCATTGTTCCACTGACAACATGTAACTCTTCCTTTAACAAATTTCTCAATATCCTCGACATATACAACTTTCAATACAATAATGCTAATAGTGTTGACATCAATGACAACCACATATCAGAAACACAACCACATCATCCAACATTTTACAGTTTAACAGTTTCAATATAACATTAAACAACAAAACCCTCATCAAATGCCCTTGTAGGCTCAAGAAAACCGAGGTTTATTAAAAACCCACTTACCAAACCTCATACAAACTTGCAAATTCCTTAGACATGTTGGAATATGTCTGCATATAGTAATCAAACCACCATCAAGCCTCTACAACTATCATTTCTCCAAACCCTAGTCTATAGGGACCATTTCTTGTGTGAAAACTCAAAAATTTATCCGGAGCAGCAACAAAACTTCACATTCCTATCTTCCCCTGAATCTACACACATACAAATTGAAAAACACCTAATTTCAATCCATTCCATCGACCTACTTAACCATACATTGGTGGAATGACAATCTTATCACTTAAAATGGACTCTCAAAACCCTTATTGAGGGTTAGAAACCAATTATGATAAAATTGTTCTTATTTCCTCAAATATGAGTTAAAAGACTTCAAAACACTTTCAAAAGTAACCTAACTCCTTGCTCTAAAGAAAAATAATCAACAATCAAACTATAAGGTGTTGTACAATCCACACAAGCTTGAAACAAAAAAAGGAAAAGTGCTGCAAATACAAAAAATAGGGTCCTTTATTTGCTAATTTCTTCAAGAATACAAGTTCTGCTCTTTTCCATGCCTTTAAAATGCTTTATATAGCTATTCCAATCAGTTATGAATGTTTCCCCTACATCTTCCATCGACTAACTACCCTTTCTAACAAAAGGACTCTTCATCTTCTATAATTTTGCAATTGCGCAACTAATGCAAGTCTTGCATTTTTACACCAAATGACAACTTTTTTAGAATATCACTTCTCTAATCACCTAATGACCTGTTTGAGACTTTGAATACATTACATATGACCTTCACATGACCTTTTTCACATTGTTTACATTTAAAAATTCAAATTTTGCAAATTTACCTATTGAAGGCATTTAGAGAACAAGGTGCTCCTGCACCAAACATGAACTCCAAAATAACCCCAAAACCAACTAACATCACCTATTACATTATAAGTTGGTCTAATATGACCTTATTCAATTGACAAAACTCAAAACACAAAACTGACTTAAGACTTCCATGAACCAAATTTGCTCAATAACCTTGGTGCCCCTACACCAAATTTCAAGATTTGAGTAAATCTCATTACAATGCCTTAGGTACTTCATTCTCACAAATATTTTACAATTTCACTCATACATTTGAGATTCTCTTATAATTTTTGCATCGTAGGTGCTCATTATGAGGTTAACTTCAAATGAGTAACTTGAGATTCCATCGCTAAGCTTCACACACTCTTTTATAATGACTTCAAATCAAAATTGAGATTTGTTAAGATCATCAAAATAAGGATGTTGCATTGGTTTTTTGGCTAAGATTCTCTTTGATGGCTCATAAATCAACATTTTTTGCAACAAGAGACAATCAATTTTTAGTACTTTACTTAAAAATATGTAAAGTAAAAGAAGAAAAAGAAAGAGCATCCAAAATGGAAATGGAATGAAAATAGATAGAAGGCACTTATAGATAGGCATGCTAGTCTCTCAACTTAGTCACTCCTGGTCATACATCTTCACTGGGAGTTCCAAGATACCTATTGCACACAAAACCTCTCATGAATAGAATAACTTGAAATTCGAGATGGTCTTATAATTTCTACATCATAGGTGCTCATGATAAGGTTAGCTTCAAATGAATAACTTAAAATTCCCTCACAAAGATTTGCACACACTTTTGTAATGGCTTAAAATCATAATTGAGATTTGTCAAGATCATCAAAATAAGGATGTTGCTTTACTTTTCTAGCCAAGATTCTCTTGGATGGCTCATAAATTTGCATTTTCTACAAGGGGACACTAATCAATTTTTAGTAGGTTACTTACAAATAGGAAAAGTAAAAGAAGACGATAGCATTGGCATCAAACAAATTAATGTGTATACAAGTATAAATTAATAAGAAATAATGTGCATACTTACAAATTAATCCAACAAATCATCTAGGTTTGCTCTATTCTTTATTGTGTCAAGTATTGCCTCATGGTCAGACTCACGGACCTTCCACAAGGTCTTGTTCAAAGGTATACCCCCATATTTGGTCAAATGAACATTGGATGCCACAACAAGGTTCAAGTAATGAAGAATCTTATGATGCATGCCAAAGTCCTGAAACAACCAATGTCTAACACTCTTATGTGGGTACTGTTGATGGCGATTTTGGCACCACAACAGGACTAAATAGAATATTGCTACTCTGCTTCTCTTGAAAGAGAAAGGCAACACATGGATGCCTTAGCTCCCAAGGTCTTGGTAGTTGGGTCTCAACTGTGCTGATGTCCCTCAATGGCCAATGCAATAATAATATTCAAGGGGCCTACTGGTTTCGGGCTTTTGGATTGCTCCAAGATCAAACATGAAATAAATCCTATACTAGCCAGGGGTTTCAAAGAAATATAAAAAGATGGATCAGGGTGTTGAAACAGAAATGAACAATAATTCATTCAACCTTAACCAGACTTTGCCAATTTCAAGGAATTTGCTAACCTAAAACTAAAGAACGAAATTAACTAGTGATCAACACATAGTTGCATTCATTGACAGTACTGATTTTAACAACTGATTATAAACTACCTTTTAAATAAAAGATAAAAATGAAATTTCATTCCTTGAAAGATTTCAAAATCAAATGATTAATTTCAGATAAATACCGTTCTGGAACACAATATGAAGTAGATTCGAATCTGGTTTCTTCTACTGTGGGTTAGACAGATAAGCAACATTTACAAATCTGGTAGAATCACTAGTGTACAGAAAACCTATATCTTCAAACTGCTTCCATCTACACTAGAAGAACGTTGGAAATACATTACCATTTTTACTAAACCCTAATTGCTAAACAAGAAGACAAAAGAAGCTCTCATTACTCAGAATCAAGATGCAACTCAATCTCTTTCTGGTAGCTTACTAATTCCTAACAATTCTAGCTCTAAATAGTTCTCTCTAAACCTAGAGATTTTTCCCACCTCTTAGAAAAAGGCAAGCATGCCATATATATCTTCTCCAGAAGAGAAAGTCGGCACCTGCTTTTAGGGTTTACAAAATATCGCGTGGTGTCAGGAAGTCGGTGCCCAGATCTTTTAAGGGAGTCAGTTCTGTATTCAATGCGCACTCCTCGCCGTCTCTACTGGTAAAGATCGTCTCTGGAAAGATCCACAGATCTTTTGCACCTATCGCCATAACTTCTACGCCTCCGTGTCCATTTCGAAACTCTAGCAGAGCTGCTTTGAATACCCCAACATATCGCCATTAATGCTGAGCTACCTCCTCACTAGCAGTGGTCATAGCTGTCCATTTGACTCAAGAATTTATCCTCTACCTTTGGATCTCTGCTTGCTTTGTACATTGACCGCTTTCATGGAAGCAAAGCGTCGAGCTTCTATTTTTGCTTCGGCATGAACTTGAGGAGTCGGTGAGACATCACACCGAGCCAACCATCCTCTGGCGACTTTTGTTTCATTTCGTCCAAACCCTACTGAATCAACAAGAGATTATGCCAATATTCCTTCATATCAGTGATACTTTTTACTTTCACGGAGACCTTTTGGCGAAGGCCTTTTCCTCTATCGAGTCATTTGATTCCATCGACAAGACACCTCAGGGTCACCGAGACTTCTTAGCGAACTCCAACAGCTACGTTGATGCCTCTTTATTTCAAAAAGACCTCCTCCGATCGGCGAGAGCTATGGCGACATCCACTTGCATGTCGCTGAGAGTCTTGTGTATCAGCAGGACCTTTCGTCGATTTCTTTCACTCTCGCCGAGCTTCCTCCTTGTCGTTGTGACCTTACCTCGGTTGGTGAGACGTTATGCCACACTCAACATGTTACACAGAAGGCACAAAATATGTCGGTGGGACCCAATTGGGTCGACAAGACCCCAATCCTTCGGCCAGAGTTCTTGTCTAACTCAGATCCTTTGGCGAAACTCCCTTAAGGGATATCTTCAGATAAGTAAACTTGATCCTGCAAAACAGATTCCTCCATTAGTTCGCAAAGGCAAGTAAAGTATATCATTATTTATCATGCCTTCAATTTTATCAAAAAGAAACATAAAACCGGCGGAGGCGGGGTCAAAACCAAATGGGAACACATTCTTGAAAATTGGTGGAACTAGGACCAAAATTGAAACGGGACGAGAGGGTAAACTGGATGAGTCTCGGTGGAACCAGGATTGGGACAAAACATGACCCTCAAACAACATCCCTCGCCTCTAAAACTGGTGGGGGCGGAGCCAAGAGAAAGTCAGAACTGGGGCTGGAGTCGGGTCGGGAACGAGCCAGGGAACTAACCAACATTCCGGAGTTTATACCCCTTTTCTGGCTCCGCGCCCATGAGGAAAACCCAAAAGGACAAACGAAACACCGGTGGGGTTGGAACGAAAACCAACCAGACGGAACACAACGGGGGCGGGGTCGGGACCAAATCCAGAATTGAAACTTTCCCAAGTTTCAATTTTGGATTCGATCCCAGTCCCGCCTCTGACAAAAATAAAAGAAAACAAAAACCCAAGGCAAAAAAAGACCAAAGAGACAGGAACCGAGGTCGGGGAAGGAATAAAAACTGAAGCCCGGAAGCAGCCTCTCTGCCCGTAATCCATTCCAAACCGGGCCCGCTACTACAAAACAAACCAAAACAAAAGGAAACAAAATGCCCGGTTGAGGAAAAGAAAACTGCGCGATGGGACCCGGTTGGGAAGGGATAGAACCGAAGCCAGGCAACCCAGCTCGAATCCATTCTCGAACTCCGTGTCTGGCCTAAAAAAAACAAACCAAAACAAAAGGAAACAAAAATGCCTGAAGGCCAAAAAGAAACTAAGGCAAAGGACACAAAAAGACCAGGACAAAAGAAAAAACAAAGAACAGGCGAGGTTGGACCCAGGACTGGCCAAAATGAGGAACATAAGAAAGTTCAACGTTTCGAACCCGATCCTGGATCCGACTCCGACAAAGAACAAAAAGGAGAAAGCAAAGAACGGCTGGAATCGAAACAAGACCAAAACACATAAAGAAATACCAAGTTCAGTATTGGTTTCAGACTTGACTCCGACAAAGAACAAAAGAAAGCAAAAACCAAGGTTTGTCGGAACCGGAACCGGGGTTAGATCAAGACCCGAACCAAAGAAGGAAGTTACAAGTCTGGTTTTGGTTCCGGACCTGACTCCAATAGAACTTGGAAAGAAAAACGCCTAAGGAAAAAAACCAAAGGCCAAAGGGAAAAGACAAAGGGGGACCCATTTTGATCCAGATCAAAGTGGGGTGGTTATGCAAGGCATAACAGGTACCTTCTAAGCCACATTCCAGTAACAACAACCGAGCCTATAGGGTATTCGATGTTTTCTCCATCTATAACTAGGGCTTCCAATTTCTTTTTGGCCTCAACATAATGAAACAAGTAATAGTTTGTTCCCTCTTCGTTGTCTTCCTCTGCAATAACTACATAAACATGCCTTGCATTGATATGTGCAACAAATCTCTTGAAAGTAATCAACATTACGAATACACTACAAAGAAAGATCATCAAAATGAAATTTCAAAAACTAAGCATGTAGATATATATTACCTGGTTGAACTAGATCTAATACGTGGTCAAAGTCAACTGATGATTCCATCTGTGTTAGTTCCAATGCTGTCAGAGGGTGATATGTGTGAAGTGGGCTAAGATAACTTTTCAACCATTTGTCAACCCACTCCCCTGACTCACAATCATTCCAAGCTTGTATTGTACATGAAGAACAAAAGCATGCCATCTTTAGTGTATCGATACTCCATGAAATTGCATTTGAGCTAAGGAAAGAGTGTAGCTCACTCGATCCTATTAGTGTACAACAATCCTCATATGGTGCAATGATAGTATCATCCATCAACCAAAAAAATCTATGAACTGAAGATGTACCTTCGTTATCTAAACCCATCAAAGCATTACACCACTCGACGATTGATCTTGCATCTATCAACTTTGCACTGTCTTTATACTTTAACTCTTCTCATGCTAATGCTCTTTTCACACATGATCCTGCACCATCATGCTACCCCTTTCCATGCCCGACCTAACAAAAGTTCCACATATGTTGAACACCTGTAATGACATGCATCTTGCCCAACTAGTAGAACATGCGTGAGTTCTTGAACTGTGTTGCATAGTTATCCGACCATATTATATGCCGACTATATGCTATGCCCCTTTGAGCCAAATCACTGTAGAACGTCTAGAAGCAACCTTGCACGAACTCTAGAGAATGTGTGTGATCATAACTAATATAAAAGTGATACTCCCTCAATACCTTCCTTTGGTCCTCTGTACTATCAACTGCATGAATGAATGCTATGTGCACAAATATCGAAACCTGTGTGGAGTTGTAATACTGTGACTACACCTCACGTTGTGGTTGTACAGAGTGTATTTCTCTGCAAAGTCAACCACTGATACTATGCTACCAACTAGAAAGGTGTCCTTACATAGCTTGAATTGTGTGTCCAGCCATCAGGCTCTATGGGTATTCCTTGCATACTCATACACTATATTGTCATGAAACATGAACATAAATTGATACATTGGAATCTTCTGAATAACCAAATGACACCTTTTTGCTTGAGACCCATGTTTTGTAGCATATTCCATTGTTTTATACTACCAAAAATCTACTAGTTTGTGTCCCACCTCATATGTGCTTTCCATATGTTGACATACTGGCATACGCTGCAAGCCACCACAATGCTCACATGAACCATCCAAGCATGCAGTCCTATAGAATATTTGGCCATCCTCTATTTCACATAATTTTTTTGATAAGAACTCTCTTGAAGATTTTGGTGGGGCTTCTTTGCCACAATCTGCAAAACATTGTTAGTATGCAAATCTAAACATATAGAACGATAAACATCATAATGGTTAGAGAATTCAATATGTAGTCTACAACAACAAGTAGTGCATGTGTGATTTATCTTGACATAAAAAGGTTTAAAAATTTCAAAAAATATTGTACAAATACTAATTTGAGGATAATCCTTTTGAAATTTACGAAAAAATTGGACTTGAGTTGTATCCAAAAAATGCTTTGGATGTGGCTCACGGTTCCGACTACCGATTCTCCTTCTTACCACATCCCTTTGATTCGGAGATGGCCTTATGTTATTCTTCCAATACTCTTCAATTAGTGTTCTCAATGCTTCAACAACTTTTTAATCTTTTTGTGGTAGTCTCCCCAAAAATGCCCATAATTTATTTGAATTGGTTACCTCAATTCTTTGCCACCTTTGAATGACTTTTGATAAATTTTTTCTACTAATTCTCATTTGTTGACTCATCTTTCTAATGAGACGATCTATCTTTGTTTGACTACTTACCAAAGTCAATGTAATGACATGTCAGGTGTCATTACTATCCTTTGAGTGTGAGGTCTTACCCACACTCTCATAAGCATCCATTAGATTCTTCACAATAGTGTTTTCACTTGATGCATTCGATGTTATCAACCCAAGAGTCTTCATGATGTTTCTATACTTTATACCTCACATCATTTCAACAAATAGCTGACATCTTGCAGTCTCATTTAGCCTTTCAAAGAATATTTTCCAAACCTTATCAACATATCTTCTACGAATGCGTGTTGAAATCTTACCTTCCATGTGCTACAAAATATCCTCATCAATATTAATCAAATACTTTGGATTTCTACGCAAAATTTTAGGTGGTGTTCTCCTAGGTACTTACATCTCAACATTAGGAATTTAATCAATATTTAATTGAGGTGGGATAGATTGTGTACCTTCTATTAAGGTTGGAGTAGAAGACATACATTGAGGTTCACATGGGAATGATGGCATACCTTCTTCGTCAAATCCAAGTGATGATGTACTCTCAACTTGAGATGTGGTGGATGGTGTCCAACCATATTCACTTGTGGTAGATGGGGTATTCACTTACGGTAGATGGTGTCCCTCCATATTCACTAGTGCTTAATGGTGTCCCTTCGTATTCATTTGTAGTGTCTCCAACTATGGTATCCAAATCTATCCTACCATGAATCTTTCACATTTGTGCCCTTTGTGCTGCCAAAGCCTATTCTCTTTTTGATGGTTGAGGTTCCTCTTCAATTGGCTTGTTTTTGTCAATCATATCGAATTTCTTCTTTTCACAATATGTCACCACCCATTCTCTCTCCTTTGCTTTGAAGGTTTCATACTCTTCGTCTGCTAGTTTATTCCTTCTTCGTTTCTTTGGCATGGTAGATAATTTTACCTGTAGCATGGTAATGAGACGAATATTAGTTCCTAAAAAAATTATCCACTCAAATAAATGAAATATATGTCATTCAAGGCTTCATAAAAAAAATTTACAATCATCATATACAAGAGTATTTCTAGCATATAAAAAGGTGGTGCAGGGGCACCATTGGAGTCCAATTTTCAAGTTTTGTCAATCTTGGTTATGTAATTGGTTTTAGGTAGACCTTTTAGGTGTTATCATCTAAATAAGGTCTTGTTAGACCATTTTTATATTGTATTAGGCATAGTGGGGTTCAAAGTTGCAAAATGCTCTGGTCTCAGTTTTGGGTGTTTGTATCAAGAGCTTTGTGAAGAGAATGAGTCAAAGGTGGATGAACATGAGAGAATGAAAGAATTATTTTTTGATGGAATGCCTTAAAGAAATGTGGTAATGTGGCATTCCATGATTACAAGATAGGATCAAAATGGATGCATGGACAAGGCATGTGAATTCAAATTCCTTGGCAAGCTAGTGGAGCATTGGCAAGCTAGCTCACTCACTAGCCTACCAATGTGGTAGGGTTGAGAACGTAGGGGCACCGTATGCCTCATAGAAATAGGGTATCATGGTGATGTAATAATGTATGCCTCATAGAAATGGGGTCTCACGCAGATGTGCATCATCAGTGAGACCCCATTTCTATGAGGCACACAGCGTTCCTTACCTTCTCAATCATACCTACATTGGTAAGCTAGAGGAGCCGCTGGCAAGCTAACTCCACTCATCAGATCACACGTGAGCATAGGGTTGAGATGGTAGGGGGTGACCCTCATATAAATGGGATCTCATGGTGACATACACCACCCCCACCCCTGCGAGACAAGGTGCTACCCCGCCCTTCTCAACCCTACTATTGAAACCATCACCAGCCTACCAATGCAGTAGGGTTGAGATGGTAGGGGCAGAGTATGCCTCATAGAAATGGGTCCATCATGAGACCCTATTTCTATGAGGCATACTCTGCCCCTACCTTCTCAACCCTACCGCATTGGCAGGCTAGTGAGTGAGCTCACTATCTTGCCAAGATCACTAGCTTGTCAATTCCACCACATTTTGCATAGATTTATACGAAAAAATTATTGTCAAACAATTCAAATGATTTGTACATGCTTGCATTTTGAGCCATGATTGCAATATAGGCTACACCTTTCCCCATGTTGCTAACTTAGCCTTGAATAAAGAGTCTTGTAACAATGGAGAGAAGGGTTAAAATCCCTTGTAGGTAGACTAATCAAGGAAACATTTAAAATATATCACAACATAAGTGATAAGGTAGGTTTATGATAGAAACCAGGGGAGGTCTTGCAACCACACAACACAATTCCACACAAAAACAATAACCTTCAAGTCACAATTCTTCAAAACTCTCCTCTTTTCACCAAACCAACACAATTCCTTGTAGCACTGCAATCTAACTTAATCGGGTATATCCATTCAATGGAGTCCTTTCAGACCTTGACCAGTAGGGCTTCAAACAACCACTAAGATACACAAAAACATACCACAAACCTTAAATAGGTTTTTTTGTACCAACTTCTTCGAAACATGATTTCAACGCCAACTAGACCTCAAATTAGGTTTGTTTTCCAAAGGGTCTTGTCTTAATACCTTTCCAAGACCACCAAACTCAATTGGGCAGCAATCTACATGTAATCTAACCAAGGATTCCACATTTTTTTCTCATAAATTCACTCACCCAAGTGCCAAAACCAAAAACCATCTCTTTAAGCCAAAAATCTAAGGGTTTATTGAAAGTCTCACTTGCAACCCTCACACAATTTTGCAACCACCTCAATCAGGTCCTATTAGGCCTATACATACTCAATTTATCATTAAACAACACTTAACCAACACAATTCACACTTTACCATGTCAAATTGATCATCAAGGTGAAGAAATCTTGAAATATGAACTTAAATAAGTGAATGCAAATATGAAATATGTAGATTAACCTTTAGCCTTAGTGTGAGGAAAGAATGAGAGAGAGAGAGAAGAATCATAACACATGCAACAAAAAATTTACGTGGAGAAACCCCAAAGGGAAAAAACTCCACCACTAAAAGAGAGGCAAGTATATTACTGATAATTTGAAATATTACATGCAACAATAGACTTCTCTTATCATCCCTATAAAATCTTGCAACACCCTGTTGCCTTGCAAACCTGCAAAACTGAATTCATAAATAACTCTAGCTCAAGGCCTCTATTTAAAGAGGTTTGTGAGGATGAAAGCTACCATGGTTTCATCAAACAATAGGCATCAATACCACCTAGCAAAACCCATGCCTCCCTCCATGAAATGATCATGACATCCTAAAAATAGCATCTTATAGATGCTCTTTCAGTTGTCATAAGGCATCACTTATGCATGAGCACCCGGGGTCAAAGATAGCATATTCTGTCATACTGTCCTAGCATCTTATGAAAACTGTCATACATGTCATAGATGCTCTTACAACAACCTAACAACCTCATTCTAGAAGATTCCAAGTGGGACGCCTAGATATTTTTCCCTTTTCCTAAATGACAAACAGTAATGGTAACACTGCATTTACATTATCTCTTTCACCACCATTGGTCAAACGGTTTCACCTCTTATGGGTAAATGTAGAAAACAATTTATGAGAATAATTAATTAAAGGATTTACAAGGTTGATGGCACCTAAATCCTAACATTCTCCCACTTGACATCACACATTGTAAATTACACCCATAGAGATACAATTACATAGAATTAAGTATAGTAACAAGGCCCA
>VDFB02198820.1:0-11224 GCA_007258455.2 Sequoia sempervirens | reverse complement strand
CGCGAATAAATCAGGCGCTGAACTCACTTTTCTTTATGTTGGCCACAATTTGATTTTTTTTAATTTTTCATGTTTGTCGAAAATTCGACGAAAATAATAGCCGACATTTCGACGAACCCCAGGTTCATCAAAATTTCGACGAACGTCGGGGATAAACTTTCAAAAAATTGGAAATTACACATCAAATTTAACAAGCACCTGATGAACATCGAATTTTACATATTTCGTCAGACAGTTTCATCGTATTTTGCAGTCAAATGTATTAGTGGGCCATCGCATACACTAAACAACACTTTCACAGAGCCCCCAAAGGCTTCACAATTGAATAGTGACCCAATTAAGGTTTCATTCTATGACGCTTATTGAACCTTCCAACTATGCCACTACAAGTCATATGTCAGGTTGTAAGGCTAGGTACCTCACAAAACTCACACCCACAATGCTTCTAGGATACGAGGAAAGGAACTTTTAGCACCACTAAATGGAACCAAAATGGTTTATGTCGTGTTCACCAAAAATGTAAGAGAGGGGGACCAACCACACAAAGGCTCCAGGTCATGGAGAGCCGAAATTAGAGGGATTTCGTAACTTTCCTCAAGCTAACAGGTGTTTAGGACAATAATCAAGAATGAAGAGTTATCTTAAGTGATTTTGTCACTCTGCAAATATGAAAGTCTAAATGGGGCTAGACGAGCTAGTTTCTGGGAATTCAAACTACACCTCAGATAACTCTCTGTCTAAGGATGGAAATACGGTTCTAGGATGACAGTGTGGTGCACTAGCGTCTCTTTAGCACGCTAGTGTCCATATGACAAGAAAACATAAAGTGCAATGTGAAAAGTAGAAAATCCTACTAACTGCCTAGCTAACTAGTTTTAACGAAATAAACAAAGCTATGAAGTATGAAAAGTAGCTATGTAAATGATAAAGAATGTAGATGAAGAGGAGGGTGATAAATATCAACTCACTAAAGCTCTAGTTTTCCAGTGAGCTCCACGCACACACTCACCTACACATAAGCAAGAGAGGGAAAAATGTTGTGTTGTATAGGGGTTTCCCTTAGTTGAACCCCTACTTTGGTGTTTCCACCTCCACAGACATCCAAAAAATCCATGAAGTAGAAAGTGTGATAAAGGAAAGAAGAAAGGAAACTATCGAACACTAAAAAATATGCAATGCTACTCTATAAAACCACAATAGGAAAAAGAGAATTATGCAATACCACCTCCACCCAAAGGCACTCAAGGCCAATGAAGGGAGAATCTAAGGCAACAAGCTTGGAAAAGTCGACATGGTTGCAACAGTGATGAAGGGGGGTCTCACAAGACTCCAAACTCATAGCTTCTATGGTATCACCACATGTACAAGGATGGAATTGATGGAGTAACAAGCTTGCTTACTACAATTCTCAATGGAGTTATGTGAGAGAATGTGATAGATTACTGGAAGATCTTGGAAGATTGAATGAATGAACAAGATAGCCATTTCAAGATCGAGATGGAAGAGAAGAAGCCATTTTTGGGTTGGTTGGTCAACACAGAGGTGTTACACTCCATGCCCAATAGAGAACATAACGTCCCTACAAACACTAGAGGCATAAATCTGTTAGGGACAATAGTGCACCATGCAGACGTATGTGCACCATTCTTGTGTCCCTGATAAATATTACCCCACCAACACACAAAACATGCACCAAGTGGATGTATTTCAGAAGGGTGGTGTGGAATTTCACCTCTAGGTTTGAGTTCCTAAGGTGAAGGGGTACAAAAGGGGAATTTACACAAGGAGTGGAAATTCGCTCTTATACACTTTGTTCCAACTAAAATAGGAACACACAATGGTCTACAATCTTGCATATCAAATCTCTATAAAATTGAATTGACATAATTAATTTGGCTAAGACATAGCTTTCTATTCACTCTATCTCTTCTAATTTCCATCCCAAGAATGTGTTTAGCTGCACCAAGATCTTTCATTTCAAACTTAGTAGCAAGTTGAGATATCAGTTCTAAAATCATACCTTTCCCTTTACCAATAAATAACACATCATCAACATATAATACAATAAATAGGAAATGATCACCTTCAATTTTATAATAAACAAAATAATCTGATTTAGAATGAACAAATCCCAAACTCAACACATATGTATCAAATTTCTAGTACCACATCCTAGGACTCTTTTTTAGGCCATACAAAGATTTATTCAATTTGCAAACCAAATTACTTTTAACTTTCACCATGTAGTACTCTAGTTGTGTCATATAAATATCCTCCTCCAAGTCACCATGAAGGAAAGCAGTTTTCACATCCATTTGTTCAACCTCTAAATCATAAGCAACAACAATAGAAAGCAAAAATCTAATGGATGTCATTTTTTCAACAAGAGAAAATATCTCACCATAATCAACACCCTCAACTTGAGAGTAACCTTTTGCAACCAACCTTGCTTTGTACTTCTCAATACCTCCATCTAAACCAATATTTTTCTTGAGCACCATTTGTAACCAACAAGTTTGCATCCTTTAGGAAATGGTACAAGATCACATGTATCATTCTTTTTCAAATATGTCATTTCTTCATCCATAGCAATCTTCTAGGATTCTGCATCATTCATACCTAATGCCTCTTCTACTGATCTGGGTTCATCCATGTTAGTATTCAAACCAAAAAAAATCTCCAATCATCAGGTGAATACCTTTCAAGTGGTTGTCTATGTCATGTAGACCTATGAACAAGCTGAGTTGGAGGTTCATCCTCCTCTTCTAAAGATCCAAATCTATATGAGCTCTCCTCAACTTCTTGTCTATCCTTGGGCCCCAATTCAACTTTCTCATGTGTAGAAGGAAATTGAATCACATCTTCCTATTTACTTTGTTCTAGCTGTAATGTAACAAAAGAATGCTTAGTTTCTCTAAAAATAACACTTCTACTATATATTACCTTCTGTACAATAGTGTTGAAGTGAGAAAACCAAGATCTTCAATCTGTAACACCAAATAACCTCCACAAGAGATAGAGAGAAGCAATAAAGGGAGATGTTATCCCACCAAACAAGAAATGCAATATGATATAATGATCAATATGTTATGCAATAGAATACAATGAAAAATATGCTAGAGATTCCTTTCTTATAAAGGCAAGGATGAGAGATAGGATAATACAAGATCATGACAAGTGTCTTAATCCTATCACATGAGAAAACTAACTCATAACTACCTAGGATAATGTGAAGTCAAGAAAACTAATACTTATCTAGATAAGACAACTAAGACTTCTAGAAAGAATATTTTATCCTAAGTAAACTTAACATGTGAATTAAGTCCCCTAAGTCCCTAGTAAAGGAATTAATTAGGTACAAGACTTATTCACACCAACACCCCCCCCTTAAGTGAAAATTATGGAGGAACAAACCAATGCAAAAGATGGGTGCTAACAACAAGGCCTGATGAGGTACCCATGTAAAAAACAAAAAATAGAGAAAAGGAGAAAAACCCTGTGGGAGAAAACTCCTCTCCAAAAGAGAAAAAAAATTGAAAAGAAAACTAAAGAAGAACTCCTCAAGACCCCAAAGAATTGATAGCAACTAATGATAATGAGGCAATTCCAAAGGTTTAGTGAAGATGTCTACAACATGTTGATCTATAGGAAAATACTCCAAGCTGAGAACAACATCCTGGATGAGTTTCCTGATGAAGTGCATGTGGATCTCAATATGCTTAGTACACTGATGCTCCACTAGGTTGTGAGAGATATGTATGGAACTCTAGTTGTCACACCAAAGAGTAGTGGGTTGAGTGGAAGAGAATCCAAACTCATCCATCAACTAACAAAGCCACATAACCTCCTGACTAGAAAGAATTGCACCTCGATACTCAACCTTTGTTGATGATAATGCAATAATAGTCTACTTCTTGCATGACGATGTAATTAGACCAAAACCAAGGCAAAAGAAAAAGTCAGAAATAGACTTCCAATCATTGACATCACTAGCCCAATCTAATTCATTAAAGAAAACAATTTGAGATGCACTTGATGTGTAACAAATGCTAAAATGAGTAGTGCCTTGAATGTATCTCAAGATAAATTTGGCGGCCTTGTAATGACAACCATGAGGCTCTTGTGAGAAGTGAGAGATAAGTCCAACCACAAAGGAAATATCAAGATGACTATGTGTCAAGTACAAAAGACTGCCAACCAACTACTAATACAATGTAGGATCAACTGTAGGAGTAGTGCAACTGGTAGAAAATACAAAACCTGACTGGAATGGAGTGGGGGAAGGCTTGCAATCAGCCATGCCAAATCTCTGAAGCAAATCAAGAGCATACTTCTGCTGAAAATGAAGATCACCTCAGAAGTATGATGAACTTGAAGACCAAGGAAGTAATGCAAGAGACCAAGGTCGGTCATATCAAATTGCTCCATCAATGCTCGCTATGTAATTTGAATCATGGAAGTAGAACTCCCTCTGAGAATCAGATAATCCATATAAAGAAAAAGTATGAGTATATCCTCTCCATGTATTTAAGTATAAATTGTGGGATCGAAATGGTAGCAAGTGTAGCTGAAAAAAAGAAAGAAACTATTCATCTTCTCATACCAAGCCTAAGGGGCCTATTTGAGACCATATAATGAATGTCGAAGCTTGCAAACAAGTGAAGGGTCTTGCACAAAACCTAGTGGTTGCTCCATATAGATCTCCTCATGAAGATCCCCATGGAAGAAAGCACTCTTCACATCCATCTGATACATTGACCATCCCTGTGATGCAACTAGAGAAAAGAAAAGGTGAATAGAATCCATCTTGGCAACATGAGTAGTGGTCTCAAAATAGTCAATTTATTCAACTTGAGAGAACCCCTTTGCAACAAGACAATCCTTGTATTTGTTAATGGAACCATCTACTGCATACTTGGTGAAATACACTGACTTGCATCGAACCAACTTTCTTATCTTAGGAAGAGGCACAAGATCCCAAGTATGATTCTTCATCAAAGAGGAATACTCATCAGCCATTGCACTATCCCACTCTAGAATACCTAAAGCATCTAAAAACTTCTGAGGATCATCTAAAACTACATGACTCAAAAGACTGATTCTTGAAGTTGTAGAATAAGTGTGGCAAGTGTCTATGGGATCACCAACAAGAGGACCAACCTCCTTAAGAGTAACTCAATCCCATCATGGCCTAGTGGCTGATTGAGGAGTAGATGCATCAAGACCATCATCAAAATCTTCCTCAAGTAGCAAAGCATCATCAATTGAAGAAGAAGAAGTCAAAGAAGGATTTTTCTATGTGAAGGACTCATCAAATTAAACATCACGTTAGAAATGAACCTCTCGTGTGTCAAGGTCAAAAAAATTGTATGCCTTCACATCCTCACAATAGCCAACAAAGATGTATAGCTAACTCTTTTTCTCCACTGATTTACACCAACCATCTGAAATGAATTCCCAAGCGTCACTACTAAATACTCTGAAGAAGGATACATTAGGCTTACATTGAGACCAAGCCTCCTTAGGGGTCATATTTTGTACTACCTTGTGGAGCATATGGTTTTGAATATAGTTGGCATGATTGACAGCTTCGACCTAGAATACTAGAGCCATGGACCTAGACTAAATCATACAATTGGCCATCTCTATGAGAGTCTTGTTCTTTCTCTCTACCACACCATTTTTTTGAGGAGTGTAAGGAATTGTGTGATAATGAAGAATACCATGCTCACTACAAAAATAATGAAATTCCTAATTGACATACTCTCCCCCATTGTCTATGTGTGTCTGTCAAAGAGAACAACCTGACTGCTTCTCCACAAATGCTTTAAAGGTCTTGAAGTTGGTTAGAACTTCACTCTTGAGCTTCAAAAAATAGACCCATGTCCATTGAGAAAAATCATCAATAAATGTGAGAACATACTTAGCCCCTGAAAATGAAGGAGTTGAGAATGACATGAGATCACTATGGACCAACTCAATGGGTGTGGTTGCACATGTAGCTTGACCCATAGGAAAAGGATATTGATGTTGCTTGCCAAGAACACAACCTTGACAAACACCATTTGTGCAAGAGATCTTAGGAAGACCAACCACTAAGTTATGTGCTTGCATTTTCTGAAGATACTTGTAGTTCAAGTTCCTAAATATTTCATGCCAAAGCTTGCTCATTGAATTAGCATGAGCAAAAAAACATGAACTCAATGAATACTCAAAGCCATCAAATTGATACAAATGGTTCTCATGATCAACTATCCCTATGGAAACAACCTTATCAGGGTCTTACAACTGTCTAATAGTCACATTATGTGGAGTAAACTCAACTGATTTCCCGTCGCCAAAATGAAAAATATGATATATGGAAAGTAGATTCGCTGAAATATTAGGAACAAGAAGAACATACTCAATGCACCCATCTAGCATTTGAATGAAGCTTATCCCCAAAACTAGAATCTACGAAGAGTTCCCAACTGCAATGTGAGAAGTAGAAGTATGAACAATGGAATCAAGAAGATCACATGAATTGGTCATGTGATGTAATGCACTTGAATCAAGAATCCAACTATTTGAAGATGTATGAATTGTCCATGCAAAAATAGCTTTCCCTTTTCCCATGGAAGAATGCTTAGACACTAAAATGTTGTGCTTCTTCATAGCTTCCTCCAAGGCTTCTAGTCTCTTGAAATAATGAGCCCCATCATGCCCAGTTTTTCCACAAAATAAACAAGGATCTCCTTTCTTTTTCTTGGACTTGAAAGAAGAATCTCTAAAAGTAGATGAAGAAGGAGATGGAGTGGACTTTTGATTGTTCTTCAGCTTCATTTTGGAGGGAGTCTCACTACCTGAAGATGATTCTATCTCGGGTTTCTTCTTATTATTTTCTTTACCCATGGATGATTGAGCCATTAGAGCATGATCCTTAGAACTAGGCAGTGCATCCAACTGAATCAATTTTTCCTCCTCCCTAGTAAGATGCTCACAAAACAACTCAAATGAGGGAATTTTGTAATCTTTCCCCATGGCATCCATAGTTGAGTAGAAAGTAGAAGAGAATACTTGATAGGGACCTTTTAGCTTAGAAAAAATCAAGACACATTCATCACTATATTTTTCTTCCCCACACCCACTTAACTATGACAAAATCAACTTGAACTATGCAAGGAAATCTAGAATTCAAGGAAATGCATCTGGAGAAAGTGCTTGAAGATCCACTTGGAGCTGTAAGACTCTAAACTGATTACTTTTACCATATAATTCTTCAATTTTATCCCAAACATTCTTAGGTGTTTTACACTTTGAAATATGAAATAAAAAATTATTAGATATATGTAAGCCAATGAGCCTTTCTGCTTCATCTATTTTACATCTATGGAAAAAAATTCATAATCCCTTGTGAAATTAGGTTGTATCTAACATTGGCCATAGACCCTTAGATTGTAACAATTGAGTCATTTTTATCTTCTAGTATAATAATTGTGTTGAGTGAGTGGTTCAATTTTCCTTAGATCCACCATGAACACCAAATAAAGAAGACAATGTGGCACTTAAGTTGTGCCTTTCACCCCCCCGTAGTTTATTAAAACTCAATTTGCAACCCCCCCAACAAATTACAATGAAGAAATTTTATAATTTGTACAAGTGACAAGCTTAAATCAACCATTTATAACACACTATAGTTTTTACAATTTAAAAAAAAAAGAGCTTTCCAAAACTAAAAAAGAAGGTTACAAACAGATTCCTTGCAATTTTATGAGCAATTTTAAAAAAAAGTTTTCCAAATTTTGACTTCATATTTAAAAGTTATGCCAATTACAAGCAATAAATGCACCTATACATTTCGGCTGAAAAATTGGAAAAAAATTTCAAAATTTGGAAAATTCACCTACACCACTACAAAGTTCATCAAAGCAACTTTCCAATGATATCTCGTTTTTGAAAAATTGATGTTGTGTTGAAAAGTTATGCAAAATTGAAAAAAAGGCCTAGAAGAGGCACTTTGAAGGCTAACTGGGTGCAAAATTAGTGCTAACCAGGTGCAAAAATTCAGCCCCTCAGCACTGGCCCTCAGTGCCCACATGACCTATCGCTATAGAGGAGCAAAAAAAATCAGGCGGTTAAGAAACTGCTAGCTATTATCATCAACTTGGTCACATGTGTCGGTTTCAGTTCCTAGCATTTAACTTTTTCTATTGGTGATTTGAGGATTGTTTGGCACTGGTGGTTATGCTAGAGCAATCAATAGACTATTGTAAGTCTAAGACTTAACCTTCCCATCTAGCGGGTAAGAGAAAATTCTAGTGGTTAAGGGAAACTTCTTAGGGGTTGGCGGTGGCTAAAATAAATGTTGCAGCCTTTAGTACTATCCATATATTTGAATAATAGTACAAGCCCCCAAAAATATGTACATCGCTTTTAAGTTCTTATACAAGCACTTTTATATGTTTAAAAAAAAAAATTCAAACAAATAAAATATCGTTGATGAAAATCAATATGTAGAATTTTTAATATTTTTTTTTGACAATGTACCTGTGTGACCTAGAGGGTCGTATGGCCCTTCGGGTAAAATTTTTTTGCCCCAAATTCAAATTTCACCAAATATGGTCAAGTTATATATCAAAATTCTCACAAATGGCCACCTAGACACAATGGAAAGGTTATTTTTTTTCCAAAAAAAACTCCTGTAAAAAAGTTCACTAGATTTGAGCTCCAAACCCTTATTTGCCAAAAAATGCAAATGGTGACTAAATTGAGTGAAACAAAAGCCAAATCTGACTTTCTCAAGCCTCCTTGACGCAATGGGACAGCCTAAAATACTACCACTATAATCAAAAGTGTTGCAATAACCAAATCTCACCAAAATGCATACATGCAATATAGGATTAAAAAATCTTTGCAAACCCTTTCTGATTCACAAGATCATATTGAAAGCAAGAGAAGAGAATCCAAAGAACTTGCAAGATCATTCAAGAAACTAAAATCACAATAGAAAAACTGATGGAAACTCTCTAATAAAAAAATGGAAGGGGCTTGCAAGATTCAAAGCTCTGATACCATGTTGAAGTGAGAAACCCAAGATCTTCAATCTAAAACACCAAATAACCTCTATAGGAGATAGAGAGAAGCAACAATGGAAGATGCTATTCCACCAAATAAGAAATGAAAAATGATACAATGATCAATATGCTATGCAATATAATACAATGCAAATATGCTAGAGATGCCTTTCTTATAAAGGCAAGGATGAGAGATAGGGTAATCACATGAGACAACTAACCTCATAACCACCTAGGATAATGTGAAGTCAAGACAACTAAGAATTCTAGAAAGAATCTTTTATCCTAAGTAAACTTAACTTGTGAATTAAGTCCCCTAAGTCCCTAGTAAAGGAATTAACTAGGTACAAGACTTATTCACACCAACAAATAGGATCCCAAAGCTTCTATCCTCTTACACCATAACTATATCCAATGAAGATACATTTCACATCCTTGTTCTCCAACTTTGTTTGCTTCTCCTTTGGCACATGTTCATATGCCTCACAACCAAAAACTAAGATGTCTTAATGAAGGCTTACAACTTGACCATGCCTCTATAAGTGTCTTATCAATAAGATATAATGTAGGAGACCTATTAATCAGGTAACAAGTAGTAGCAATAGCTTCAACCCAAAACCTTTGTTCTAGGCCAGCACCACTCAACATACTCTTAGCTTTCTCCATCAGTGTCTTGTTCATTCTTTCTACAAATCCATTCTGTTTTGGAGATTATAGAGTTGTCTTTTATCTATGAATACCACAATCTTTACAAAATCTATCAAAATCATTAGAGAAAAATTCACTGCCATTATCATTCCTCAAAAATTTTATTTTCTTTCCAATCTACAACTCAACCATTGCTTTAAATTTTTTAAATCAACTAAAAACTTCATATTTACTCTTTAGAAAATATACTTGTGTCCTACTATAATCATCAATAAATGAAACATAATATGTGGATTTACCAATCAAAGGGACATCTATAGGACCAAACACATCATAATTAACAAGATCCAATACACCACAAGATTTATGATAACTTGAGTAAAATTGAACACGATTTTGTTTTCCATAAATTCAATGCTTACAAAAATTGAATTCAAGATTACAATTAGACAAACCTTCAACAAGGTTTTTATTTTTCAAGGTCCTTAGATCATTTTCTCTAATGTGGTCAAGTCTTTGGTGCCATAACATAGTTTTCTTTGTAGTTAACTTTGTTTCAGAAGAAAGAGCACCCTTGGGTACCCAAAAGACTTGACCATTTGTTGAAGGTGAAACCATCACTTCTTCCATAGATTTTCTTTTCACATAAGTACTATTGCACTCAACCATTCATGCATCAAGCTTATAGAATGTGCTATATCTAACACCTCTAGCAATCACCATAGCACCTCTAACCATCTTGCATCCTCCATCATAAAATACTACCTACACACCTGCATCTATTAGTTTACTCACAGATAACAAATTTTGTGCTAAACTATGGATATGCAACATTCCTTTAATCCTTCTTATTCTACCATCTAGAAATCTAAATTTAACTTTACCATGGCCAAAAATTTCTAAATGAGAATCATCATCCAAGTACACCTTACTTCCATCAAATTCTTCATATTAAAAAAGTCAATCTTTATTAAAGTTCATATGGAAATATGCACCTGAGTCAATTAATTATGCATCATTACCTACATGAGTTGTCAAAGCTGCAATGAATGTGTCACCATCTTCCTTCTTGGACTCAGAATCATAATCAAATTTCTTCTTCTTTTTTTCTTTTCTTCTTTGTATTCCTTACGAACATGTCTAGGCTTACCGCAATTCCAACAAATAATTTTAGACTTTCCAAGAGATTTAGATCTCCCCTTTGACTTGGATTTTTCACACTTCTCATTCTTCTTTCCTTTTTCCTTAGGTCTTCCATGAACATTTAGGGCTTCCTTGGCACTGATGGATACCTTCCTCCTCATCTCTTTAGAAAGAAAGAACCCACCATATCTTTAGTCTTCAATATAACAAAAGTAATCCAAATAGCCATAACAAGAGAACCCCACGAATCAAGCAAAGAACAAAGAAAAATATGACATTTTTCCTCCTCATCCATTTTGACACCAATTGATGCCAATTGAGCCACCAGCATATTAAATGCTTCCAGGTGGTCTATAATTTTTCCACCCTTTTCCATTCTC
>VDFB02198819.1:0-12769 GCA_007258455.2 Sequoia sempervirens | reverse complement strand
CATCTGAAAATTCCTTCTTGAAACCAACACAGGATGGCAGGATTGAGGCTCTGATACCACTGTAGAAACCCCTGTTCTCCTGTTTTTCTGAAACTATCTGGATTGCTAATTTTTGAACGTTTTTATTGAATAAACCATTGAAGTGCGATTTTGAAAGAAATTGCATGTAAATTTAAATGAAATAATACAGCTCTGGAAACAACATAATCTATTTCGAATACTGATGCCAGACTATTATATTAATCTTCTGAAATGATTACAAATAGATCCGATAACATGCAACTAAAAAGGCAACGGTATTTTGATGAAAACCTGATTATTGCAGCAAGCTGAAAGAAAACTCTGTGAACGTTCTGTGATAACTTCTGAATGAAGATATCTCTCTGAATGCAATAGATCAGCTGATATTTCACAGCCTCTGAACTGCAACACTGAAGATGGCTCGTTCTCCAATGCCTGTAGACAACTGAAACCCTCGGCTTCGTTCTCCAGAAGAAGACTTGATCAAAAATCAATTTCATAACATAATGAGCTCAAATCCCAATGAAACCCTTATATCTCCTCAAGAGTTCGAATTTTCTCAATTAGGTTTTATTTAAATAAATTCGAACTTTTCTTTTTAATTTTTCAATAGTTTTCGAAAGCACTTTTAATTATAAAATATAATTAAAAGTGGCCCCTTCAATGATGGGCGACCCCTTTAGCAAAAATCACTTAAGTTATAATAAAATATTATAACTTTATATTATAATGCTCCAGTAATTAATATTTAATTAAATCAATTAAATATTAATATCTCCTTCAATATTAACCCGATGCTCGAGCCGTCTGAAGCTGACGAACAATGAAGTGATTCTGAACATAATCCATCCATACTGCTAAAAATAGCAGGGGTCCCACGCTGACTGCCAATAACTGCTAAAAATAGCAATCCGAGCAAATAGTGTCCGAACAAGCCCAAACGAAAGCCAACTGATAACAATCTGACAACTGAAGCCAAGCCAAGCTCCATCAAGACCCTCTATCCATCCTATCAGCCTACGAGGGTCGCATAATAGGCTAAATCCATCGAACTCTGATGCTCGCAAAAATGGGGACATTACAATAGATTTAAAGTAGTTAGCTTAGTTGTAGTTAATGATCTGCGAAACCAGAAAATCCTTAGCTGCAACGTTCTTGGTTTTCTTAACCTTGTGCCTCTTCCAGCTGAGAACAAAAAGATAGGATTTAGATTACTTTTCTTTTCCACGCATTCCAGCACTACGAGGGAGCTTCCCCTCCTAATTTGAAGAGCACTCATTACGCAGTGTGCATAGTTTCCATCTCCTTGTTCCAGACTCATACTTCACAATTTTTAATCTATCATGAATCACAGCTGTATCGTTATATTTTCATTTTAGTTCAATATAATGGAAAACAATGAATTGACAATATTATCTTTTTGTATCTCTAATTATGTACTTTCATGCATGCAGAACATTGCACTTACTTGTAGTTGGCCATACTCATTATGTATAATTTTCTACAGCATTTATACTTTCTATTTTTTTCTGTATTTAAAGACTAGCTTTTTCTTGTGTACAGTTTTAGTAAGAGATTTTATGGATTAATTGGGTTGTACTAAACTCTCTGGACCTGGATCCCACAACCCTTGCCACCAATACCCCCAATACTCAAGAGGAAGGTAAGCATAAGGCTCTGAACTAAAAAATGTCACCTTTCTGACTTGATGCCACAAGTTCTGTGAAGGAAGAAGAAACTGAACAAGACAAAACACTCAAGCCATCTAACCAATAGAAAAATTCAAGATGAAGTTATATAATAAAAGAAATGTTTTAAGTATGTGAATACAAGTGAGGAATGTAAACCTACAGAATCAATTATGAGCAATACATATGAGAATAATTTGCCCAACTAAGCATGATGAGGTAGGAACAAATCAGAGATTCTGAAACTTCCTTGAACAACAAACTATCAAAGATATAGAAGCTATATTGCTTAGAACCAACACCCCAAAAATGAGGGATAAACATTTAAAATGTCAAGTACACATTGAGAAAGAGGAGATGGCATAAGATTTACTTGATGAAATCTCCTAAAATTTAAAAACTAACAAAGGCAAACAAAATGAAGGCTGCCAATATAAAATGATAAATTTGATCAAGCATGATATTTTTCCTCAGTGCAAGATCATAATAGGAAGCCAGTGTAGAAGATCACAAGTTAAATATATTTCCATCAATAATGTTCCATAACCAATTCTGAAAAATCGCAAGCAATCATCCAAAAAACACTACAAGTTTCTTTGTCCCCAGACATTCTTAACTTTCATGACTTGTTCCAAATTGTCCTTGTCAATCTTGTTAGATTTGTGAATAACACGAGACACAGGATCAAACAACAAACAAAACACCTTCTACTCAAGAGCTCTACAAAACAAAGATTTGCTATTCCTCAAAAAGAAAATACTTACAGAATGAATAATACAAGAGAGAATGAGTGCTTTATAAGAGCAACCCTAATGATAAAGGGATTAGATCATGACAAGTGTCAACATCTTGTGTGATGAGACAGATTGATCTACTATTAGCTCTATAGTTAACATAAATAAAGCATTGAGTTAACTAGTAAAGCAAACCTACGTTTAGTTTAAGTGCATGAGAATTAGAATAATAATTAATTAAAAATTAATTAATTATTCTCTAATACATGATAACTCTAACACCCCCCCTTAAGTGTAACTTAGGGAGTAGTTAAACAACTCTAAAAACCAATGCATAAAAAGCAAAGAAAGCATGAATGGGTCTTGGCAACGCCTGATGAGGTACCCAGCACAACTAAAAGATCTCTAAAAAGTGGAGAAATGGAGAAAACTTCATGGGAAAAACTCCACTCCAAAAGGAGATTTAAGGCATGTAAAAAAAACATGAAGGAAGGAAGGCCTCATGAAGACCCCCAAAGGACAACTTCCTTCACGCCAAGCATCAATCATAGCTGAAGATAGTGAGGCGATGCCAAAGGTTTCATGAAGATGTCTACAACCTACTCCTCTATAGGCATGTACTCCAAGGTGAGAAAACCATCCTAAATCAACTGTCGTATGAAGTGCATGTGAATCTCTATGTGCTTAGTACGTTGATACTCCACTAGATTGTGAAAAATGTGAATGGCACTCTGATTGTCACACCAAAGAATAGTGGGACTATCAAGAGGAAAACCAAACTCAATCAATGATTGCCGAAGCCACAAAACCTCTCGGCTGGCCAAAACTATTGCACGATACTCAACCTCTGTGGATGATAATGCAATAGCAGATTGCTTCTTGCAAGACCATGTAATGGGGCGAGAACCAAGGCAGAAAACAAACCCAAAAGTGGACTTCCTATCATTGACATCACCAGCGCAATCTAAGTCAGTGAAGCCAATAATCTGAGGATCTCCTAATGTATAGTGAATACCATAATGTGAGGTGGTCTGAATATATCTCAAAATTCGTTTGGAAGCTTGCCAAAGACTCTCATGTGGATCATGTGAGAATCGAGAGACAAGACCAACCGCAAACGAAAGATCAAGACATGAATGTGTCAAGTACAAAAGACTGCCAACCAACTGCCTATATAATGTAGCATCTACTGAAGGAGTAGTACAAGTGGAAGACAATACAACGCCTGACTAGAATGGTGTGGGGGCAAGCTTGCAATCAAACATGCCAAATCTCTAGAGCATGTCAAGAGCATACTTCTACTAAAATATGGAAATCCCATCCAAAGACTAAATAACCTGTAAACCAAGAAAGTAGTGCTAAAGGCCAAGATCTATCATCTCAAACTGCTCCATCAAAGCTCGTTGAACATTCTAAATCATGGAGGATGAACCACCTATAAGGTTCAAATCATCCACATATAGCACAAGGATCAAAAGATCACCCTAATGTCTCTAAATGTAAACTGTGGGATCAGAATGACATCGTGTGAAGCCAAAAGAAAGCTGAAAAGTGTCCATCTTCTCATACCAAGCCTGACAGGCCTGTTTGAGACCATATAGTGAACGACAAAGTCTGCAAACCAGCGAAGGGTTCTCAGTAAAACCATGTGGCTGCTCCATATAAATCTCCTCGTGAAGATCACCATGAAGGCACTCTTCACATCCATTTGAAATACTGACCATCCCTATGAAGCTACAAGGGAAAGTACAAGGCAAATAGAATTCATCTTGGCAATAGGGGCAAAGGTCTCAGAATAATCAATAACTTCAACCTGAGAGAAACCCTTTGCAACAAGACAAGCCTTGTACTTATTAATAGAACCATCTACAACATATTTGGTATGGTACACCCACTTGCACCGAACCAACTTTCTTCCCTTAGGAAGAGGAACTAAATCCCAAGTATGATACTTCATCAGAGAAGAAAACTCATCTGCCATAGCACTATCTCCCTCAGGAATACCAACCGCCTCTAAAAACTTTTGAGGATCATCCGAAACGGTATGACTCAAAAGACTAACACTCGATGTTTGTGCACGAGTGCGGCAAAAGTCTGAAGCATCACCTACCAAAGGTCCAACTGTATCAATAGTATTGCGGGCCCACTTGGGTAAAGGCTTAATATCTGGAGGTGGTGGGATAGCTATAGCATCATCCTCATCCTCAAGAAATGAGTAATCCTCAAGATATGAGGAGTGAGTAGTAGGAGATGAGGGAGAAACTAGGGATGGAGAATCCATCAGAGGAAAGCGCTCATCAAACTGGACATCTTGTCGAAATAAGACCTCTTTGGAATCAAGATCAAACAACCTGTACGCCTTAACATCCTCACAGTAGCCAACAAATATGAGTGGTCGGCTCTTCCTCTCCATGGCTTTTCACTAAGCTTCAGGAATGAATGCCCAAGCCTCACTACCAAAGACTCTGAATGAAGATACATCTGGCTTGACATGGCACCAAGCCTCCTCAGGATTCATATGTCGCAATGCCTTGTGAGGCATACGATTCTAAATATAATTGGCACAATTAACTACCTCAGCCCAAAATGAAGAATGCATATCTCGTGACTGAATCATATAGTTGGCCATCTCCCGTAAAGTTTTGTTCTTTCACTCATCAACACCATTTTGCTAAGGGGTGTATGGAACTGTAAGTTGATGGTGCAAACCATGCTCAATGCAAAAGTCCCTGAAAGTATGATTAACATACTCCCCCCCATTATCTGTTCATATTCGTCTGATAGAAAGACCAAATTGCTTCTCCACAAATGCCTTAAAGATCTTGAAAGAAGCAAAGGCATCACTCTTGTACTTAAGAAAGTACACCCATGTACGTCTGGAGAAGTCACCAATAAATGTGAGCACATATTTGGCCACTGAAAAAGAAGTCGGAATGACATGATATGAACCAACTCCAAAGGTGCCTTGGCACGTGTAACTCTACCTGTAGGAAAAGAATTCTAGTGATGTTTACCAAGAACACATCCTCGACAAACACCATCAGTATAGGAAATCTTAGGGAGCCTGGACACTAATGCCTGTGTACTCATCTGCTGGAGATATTTGTAATTGACATGACCAAAATGTTCATGCCACAGCATGCTCACAGTGTCTGCATGTGCTATGAAGGATGAACCTGAACCAACTGAACTCTCAAAACCATCACATCGATATAAATGAGAAGAAGTATCAACACTCCCAATAGCCACAATAATATCAAGATCATGAAGGTCACAAATAACTACATCATGTGGGGTAAACTCGACTATCCTACCGGTGCCAGATTGACAAATCTAATACACTAAAAGAAGGTTGGTGGAGATATCAGGAACCACAAGTACCTCCTGAAGAAAACCCCCCTCAAGTGTGACAGTGCCTAAGCCCAAAATTGAAAGCCATGTAGAATCCGCAACTACAATCTGAAAGGGATGAAACCAAATCCTAAGAATGTGTCATGTGATGTGTCGCGCCGAAATCAAGTATCCATGGAGTTGCAGAAGGTAAGGCCCGTGCAAAAAGAGCATGACCTTTACCTGTAGATGAGGAAGAAGATTTAGGGGTGGAGATGTTATGTTGCTGCATGGATTTCTCCAAAGCCTCTAATCTCTTTCAACATTGATTGATTAGATGTCCCTCCTTACCACAAAAATTGCAAGGTTCACCTGATTTCTTCTTTGTCTTGGAGGAAGTCTCACCAAACTTAGAAGTTTTATCATACCGAGGAGTGGTTTGAGGTTTCTATTCTAACTTTTGAGATGTTTTGGAGGAACACTCACTACCTAATGAAGAATCTATCTTGGGCTTGTTTCTTCTTGTCTTTCCCTTTGGATGTTTGTGCTACCAATGCCTGAGTTTTGGAACTAGAAAGAGATTCAAATTGAACCAACTTTGCCTGTTCACAAGTCAGCGCTCACAAAAAACCTCAAAAGTAGGCATGGTAAATGCATCACCCAATGCATCCATAATAGAGTAGAAAGTAGAAGAGGCAACCTGAAATGACCCTCAAAGCTTAGACAGAATCAGGAAACTACATTCTTTGTCAGTTTTATTCTTCCCACAACCTTGCAAAAAGAGATCTGAGTGACTTAAACCTCTGCAAGAAGTCCTCAATGGAGGGGTAAGAATCAAGTACAAGTGATGTTAATTCTGCCTCAATCTAGAAAGCTCAATACTCATTGATGGCGCCAAAAAGATCACTGAATCTTGTCCCCATATCCCTAGGAGTGTTGCAAGACTCTAGATGAAACAAGAGACTATTTGAAACATGCAGTGAAATCAAATCCATAGCCTCATCTATCTTATTCCTATGCTGAAATATCTCAAATTGACGAGTCAATGTCGGTTGTACTTCATCTAAAGTGGACCATAAACCCTTAGACATGAGAATTTTGGTCATTTGAGCTTTCCAGGTATGATAATTGTGTGGCGCAAGACGTTCAAATGAAGAGGTGTCCGCCATGATGGTTGAGGTTTTCAAAACAATGTGATATAGGATTTTTGATCTCTAATGTATATATATACTAAAAGTGAGAATTATACCACCCCCCACAACAAGAAAAACCAAACCCTAATACAACTCTGAGAGTAGAAAAGCTTAAAAATAGACTACATGGTTGTGTAGAGCATTGAAAGAGTTTTCCAACGCCTATTCGTTAACAAAAAACAGAGTTCGTTTGCCCAAGTTATGGCCCCAAAAGCGCAAAAAAGTAGATCTAACTTCCACTGACTGTAGCAACTTTCTGGTAAAAAATTAGGGAAAAATACCTGCAGATCTAGAACGTGCTCGGAACCAACTTTCCGACAATATAAAGTTTTCAAAAAACGGAGTTCGTACGCCCAAGATATACCCGATATTGTAAAAGTTGCACAATTAGGCCCTCAAGGGCAACAGGGGCTAAAAAAATAAGCCCCTAGTCGCATGCAAGACCGGGCAGCTGGGCGCATGCAAGACTAGGCGGTTGGGCGCAAGGGCTAAATTTTTGGTCGGGGTCACCAATGTGACCGACGCTGGTAGAGAAGAGCCCTAATGAAGGATGCTCTCAGTATCTGCATGTGCTATAAAGGCTGAACCTGAACTAACTGAACTCTCAAAACCATCAAATCGGTATAAATGAGAAGTATCAACACTCCCAGTAGCCACAATAATATCAGGATCATGAAGGTCACTAATAACTACATCATGTGGGGTAAACTCGATTGTCCTACCGGTACCAGATTGACAAATCTAATACACTAAAAGAAGTTTGGTGGAGATATCAGGAACTACAAGTACCTCCTAAAGAAAAGCACCCTCAAGTGTAACAGTGCCTGAGCCCAAAACTAAAAGTTGTGTAGAATCCCCAACTGAAATCTGAGTAGTACTGCAATCTGAAAGGGATGAGACCAAATCTTGAGAATGTGTCGTGCCAAAATCAAGTATCCATGGAGCTGTAGAAGGTAAGGCCCATGCAGAAAGAGCATGACCTTTACCTGTAGATGAGGAAGAAGACTTAGGTGGAGATGTTATGCTACTGCATGGATTCCTCCAAAGCCTCTAATCTCTTCCAACATCGATTGACTGGATGTCCCTCCTTACCACAAAAACTGCAAGGTTCACCTGATTTCTTCTTCGTCTTGGAGGAAGACTCACCAGACTTGAAGGTTTATCTTATCAAGGAGTAGTTTGAGGTTTATGTTCTAACTCCTGAGATGTTTTGGAGGAACGCTCACTACCTAATGAAGAATCTATTTTGGGCTTTTGTTTCTTCTTGTCTTTCCCTTTGGATGTCTGTGCTACCAATGCTTGAGTGTTGGAACTAGAAAGAGATTCAAACCGAACCAACTTTGCCTATTCACAAGTCAAACGATCATAGAAAACCTCAAAAGTAGGCATGGTATGTAACAACCTTCCCAGACTACAGTTTAAAATTTTCAACTGACAACTAACTTTCAGCTGAATTACAACTAACTTGTTTTCAATACTAAGGTTTCCAATTTGTTTTCAACTAATTCAAATAAGTAACTAACTTTTGAGTTTTCAGTTTGCAGGTGAAGTGAAACATTTAACTGTTTCCTCTAACCGTTTCACGGAAGAACAATATCTAATAACTGCCAAACTAGGTTTTCCTTCAAGCGTAAAATAACAAACTGAAGAGAAACTACTAGGGCATCATTAACTAACTTCCATTCATAACAAGTAAAGAAATTAACCGTCTAACTTTTTCATTCAAAACTAACTTTGAGTAATACATTAATTACATAACAGTAAATGTAGCAATAAAGTACTCAAATGAACATTTATTTGTACCTGAATTAGCAGAAGGAAGTAACCATTATGCAGTCATCATTAAGCTGAAATGTTGATCATCATCACTTGAGGAAAGAGAAATATTATCAAGGGCTTTACCACCCAACCAAGACCAACTAGTCCCCCAAGTTTCTTCAACAAAAGAACCCAGCCCTTCACGAGGGTAATCAACATGGATCAATTATCATGTCTCTGAGCTTGGTGTCAAGGACCTATACCTCCTGATCGACCTAACTAAGGGTACCTCCCAACTAGAAAGGCCTCTCTGATCAGTGGTATATCTAGTACTTGATAGTTGGACATATGTTGAATCTAGTATCGTACCTTGGCCAAGGATTTTAATATTACTGGCACTCTTGTGCTGATGTCTCTGGCACTACTGTGCCGACATCTCTGGCACTCCTGTGCCGTCAGCACTCTCACCCTTGCTCGACATGATAATACTTAGCTTAAAGTCCAATTTTACATTAGCAAGTTTGTTTAGCAATTCCTTTTAGTTCGAGGTTATATCTTAACCATAGGATTTAATATTACCAGAACTAGGTCAATGGGTTGAGTGCATGAATGATCTCGACAACCCGTCAAGCGCTCTCCGAGCTCAACTAATGAAAAGGTTGAGGGCCCAAAGGAGATGGTGGGTCCGTTGCTAATGGTTCTGTACTATATGGTGGTTCTGCTACTGGATCCACTGGTGCACCCGTCCTTGCTACTTATGTTGGTGCTACTGGTGCCACAGGTGCTACTGGCTCTGCTGCAGGATCTTGAACTACTGCGTATGGAGGTGATGGATATGGAGGTGTAGGTGGTGCATTAACAACTGCATAATCAACGGAATCAGCAAAACCATTGGCTTCATAAACAGAATCAAAAGGAAACCCTCACCTAGAATCCCCTCCCACCAACTATATTCGGGTGGGGGGGAATTCTAGTCTATAATTCCCCCACTCCCGGCCCCTACTATTCTATGGGCTATGGTTTGAAATTATATCTTGTTTCAAGATTTATATTATCCTAACATGGTCCCCAAAAGCCTTTCAAGTTGATTCCATTCCATTCCTTCGACCCTTCCAGATTCCATTGTTGATTTTTCTTGCGATCTCTCCTTGACTATTCTCTGCTCAAATTATTCGCAGTACAAGGTCTAATTCACATTGACAGGTCTGATTAATATTTCCTCTAGTTCAGGGTTATGTCTAAACCCTAAAGTTTATGCAAAAGAAAAGAGTGATTGATACAACAATGGGGATTTCAAGACTCTCATTTATAAATATTTCCAAGCAGTCTCAATTGAACAAAGATATGCACATGTTCAGCTTCTAATTCAGGGAAAAGGAATTTGGCTTATCTATACCTATTAAGATCTTTGGAAAAATTACCAAATGATTCAACAGAACCCAGATACAGATTTAATTCAGCGTATGGCCTTATAATTCAGACAGGAATGATCTAGATGAAAATTCTGCTAATGGCCAAGTTCAGTGTTAAGAAGAAAGAATATAGAATCTTATCTCAGATAAATCGAGAACAGAGATGAGGAGGCTAGAAAGGTTCGGCCAGAATTTCTCACAAGAATACATAAGCATAAATCTTCATTCTACAAGGATGAACACTTTAACTATTCTCCGTGCTAGTTGTTCTCAGTTTGATTTAACTCTTCCATAGTCAACAGTAATGACATGTTTTGCTCAGATTTGAAATCTATGAAGATTGCATAAGCTACAGATATTAAGAAAAGATATTGGAAATCACTCCACTCGAAAGACTAAGAACATTTATAAGTAAAGGAAGTGATAGAGCCCTGGCTCGGGTTTCAGAATATAATTGAAAGTAGCTCTACCATAATGGATATCAGAAAATGGATCACAATACTTGCCTGACAATTCGACTGAGTTTGACAATACTCTGAGACTCTCCACCCCCTGATGCTAACTGCTTTGGCACCCAGAGCAACCTCATTGACAGAAGGTAACGAGAACAATGACCTTCAAACAGAGTGAAAAATATAAGCAAGAATGCTCGGCCTAAGCTGCAATAAAATACTTGATCCGGTAGCACGTTCTCTCCATCTGAGCAAGGATGCTCCCTAAAATTTATACGATGATTAAAAGAGAAATGAATGTTTGGCGTGGCTGAGAGTGGTAGGGCTTTTAGTGAATGACGACATGGATGAATGAAAGACTAAATGAGATTGTGCGTGAATGAAAGAAGAAGCCTCCAACAAATATTCGATTCCCAGCATAGCCCCCGTCTCACCCCGAGAAAGAACCTGAGCAGCGGAGGCCGCAATAATGAAGAATGAATGTCTATTTTATTAAGGAAACTTCGAACTTCCAGCCGTTTCCAAGAATTATTCATCTACCCTTTCTTGAGCGTTCCTCCAGAGTGGGTGGCGAGCTGCCTCCAGGCCCGACGCCAACATGATTTCCACTTCAAAAATTTTAGAAGGAAAGAATCATTCAATGCAAGATTAATATTTCCAAAAGTTAATTAATATGAGATATCGGTTGCTCCTATTCCAATTTATTATTATTATTTAATTATGACATTATTAATCAATTTGCAATCTCTAAAAAAAATAATAATTAAAGATTAATATATATATATATATATATATAAATTAACTTATAGGGTAATTGATTACTTTATATTATTTATGGCCAAGTTACGATTTAGATATTCGTAATACACCGACTCGAGATAGCCAATAAAATTGATCCATTGTTAATCATGTCCTCTCCTTGACGATATTTCCTTTTTCTCATGGCGTTGGCAATCCTGCATCCACTGACAAGGATTAGGGTTAGATCGTTCTCAACGGCTAAATAGTATACATTTAAACTTAATCTCATGATCTCTTTCAACTTCTCATGAACAATAAATTCACTTGCAAAATAAAGAGTTTGATAACATTACAGTTACGATAAAAGAACGACCATTGCATCCTCAATGTCATAATCTCATGAAAGCAGTTATTTGCAACTAACATTGCATTCAACATACATAACCAAACATGTAGTCTCATTGTGAGGGATGTAACATGGTAAATGCATCACCCAATGCATCCATAGTAGAATAGAAAGTAGAAGAGAAGACCTGAAACGACCCTCGAAGCTTAGATAAATAGGAAAATACATTCTTTTTCAATTTTATTTTTCCCACAACCTTGCAAAAGAGATTTGAGTGACTTATACCTCTGCAAGAAGTCCTCAATGGAGGGGTAAGAATCAGGTACAAGTGATGTTAATTCTGCCTCAATCTGGAGAGCTCTATACTCATTGATGATGCCAAAAAGATCATCGAATCTCGTCCACATAGCCCTTGGAGTGTTGCAAGACTCCAAATGAGACAAGAGACTGTCTGAAACATGCACTGAAGTCAAACCCATAGCCTCTTCTATCTTGTTCCTATGCTGAAATACCTCAAATTGACGAGTCAATGTTGGTTGTACTTCATCCAAAGTGCACTATAAACCCTTAGACATGAGCATTCTGGTCAAATGAGCTTTCCAAGTATAATAGTTGTGTGGAATAAGACGTCCAAATGAAGAGGTGTCTGCCATGATGGTTGTGGTTTTCAAAACAATGTGTGGTATAGGATTTTTGATCTCTAATGTATATAGATACTGAAAGCGAGAAATATACCCCCCACAACAAGAAAAACCAAACCCTAATACAACTTTGAGAGCAGAAAAGATTAATAAAAGAAAAAATCATATTAGAGAGATCCTTGTGTACCTGGTGAATATTTGAGAAAAATGGACCACATGGTTGTGTAGAGCATTAAAAGAGCTTTCCAACACCTATTCGTTTGCAAAATATAGAGTTCGTTTGCCCAAGTTATAGCCTCGGAAGTGCAGAATAGAAGGGCTGTCTTCAACTAACTATAGCAACTTTCTGGTAAAAAATTGGGAAAAAATACCTACAGATTTGGAACAGGCTTGGAACCAACTTTCTGACGATATAAAGTTTTCGAAAAATGGAGTTTTTACACCCAAGATATA
>VDFB02198818.1:0-20348 GCA_007258455.2 Sequoia sempervirens | reverse complement strand
ATATATATATATAACAAAATAAAAAAAATTAAAACTTTACATAAGGCCAAAGTAAAGGGGTCAATAACCTCTACTCTCTCTCGGCCGCTAAATGCCTATAAGGTCACACAGTAAAGTGAGCCGCCAGCAGTGGAAGAGGGTAGAGCAAGGCCACTGCCCTTCCAACCCTTCCCTACCTCTTAAAAATTACAATTTAATTTTTAACAACAAAAAATTCCAAAAATTGATTTCATTCTACATCAGCGAAATGTAATTTCGCATCTACTGAATGACAGAGACAAATAAATCTGTGACAAATCGACGCGACGTAAATAAATGTATAAATAAATTAAAAAATACTTATATATATATATATATATATATGAAAGATGCATATATATATTAATATAATAGAGTAAAAATACAGAGGGATAGATTATATATATATAACAGAGTAAAAATACAGAGGGATAAAATTATATATATATAACAGAGTAAAAATACAGAGGGATGAGTTAAAAAAAAACATTCATATATAAATATATTTTCAGAGAAATTTCAAGTTCATTACTCTCAAGGATGAGATCAATTTTTTTTCCCCAAAATCCCATTATAATTAAATTGGACTTTTCAGAAGATGTAGGTTTTTGTTTTGACAAATTGAAATCAATCCAATAACTTTTAGAAAAATTGGTCTAATATCTTTCAGTAATTTTTTTTTTATTCCAACAAAAGTTTTCTTTTCTCACACAAATCATTTTTAATTTAATACTATTTTTCTCTGAAACAGAATTATGAAGGAGAAAACAAAGGAAAAACAAGTGGAACCTGGTGTCCTACGCTTAGTTGAGAAAATTGATGCAGCTTGCTTGATTCCGGCAGTCTTCTCGAACAACTTTCGTTCCTCCTTCAGAATATCCTCTTCAGAATATCGTGCTCAACTTCAATTCTAATATTCTCTCATAAACTGTTCCCAAAACATGCAGCAATAGATTGACAAAATCCCTTTCTCGAAAACTTCAGAAAATTTCTACATTCGAAGACATTATTTTCATTTTATTTTAATTTTTTTTTTAAACTTTTGTCACAATCTTCCGTGAATGAAAATTCACAATTCTGCAACTAATAAAAGATGCCTCTTTCCCTTTTTGAAAATTTTAAAAAATAAAATAAAAATCTAATATAAAAGAAACTACCTAATTTAATTCTAGTTAAGTTTCCTTTTCAATACTTTCTATTTTAAAATCTGCTTTTGGAAGATTTATTTGCTATGCACATAATATAATTTATTTTAATAATTATCCTCAACAAGATAATTAATTAAAATAATAAATACAATTTAATATTAAATTAGCACATGACTTTTTTTAAAATAACACATTTAAACATTTACATACAAATTAATCTAACATTATAATAAACAATTATTACCAACATTTAATAAACTAAACCACGACTTATAAAATACCAACATCGATAACATACGACAATACACAAACATGACCCACAAAGAACGACAACAACAAGAACGCGCAGTACCATTCAATTCGACAGTTTGACAACTTAGGACGGGATGACTTCATGGTCACCTCTGTTTCAACATTTGACCATTGGGCTATTGGTGCTCGCCCTGTCCTACCAAAGCAGGTGGAATCGAGACTATGTACCTGCAATCCCCGCCAGAGTACTTCCGTTTATGCTATGCTTTCTGTTGATACTTTCTCATACTGTTAGACTTTGTTATTTTGTTGGATACTTGGATCGCTGATTTTGAGCGATGATGGATTATTGTGTGACATGATGATACTTTGTGAGATGCTTATTGTTTTCAGATTTGATGTGATTTAGAGTAGATGATTATTTTCAGTTGTTTATGGATATGCATATGCTTATGATGGACTAACAACATGTATTGAGTCAGTCTTCTGTGAGTGTATTAGTGTGGAGAACAGAATCACATCACTCGCTTGCGAGTGCCCTGCGATATCTGTGACTTTCTCCGCACGGTGTGCCTGTTTACTGCTTTATATATATATATACATGCATGTACATTGTTTGCTTGGTTGCAGGATTTGCAGGTACATGACACCGACTCCACCTGTGTAATCAGGTCTGAGCGTGTCAAGACTCAACGGAATTGTTGAAAGGGAGATAGTAGTTAGGTTAATCCTAGTCCAGTCTTTAACCCTAGTCTTAGTATAATTTCAGTTTTCAGTTTTGAGTCGTAGGTTGTGATGTGTTTCGGTTGGTTAAAATTATTTCGAAAAGGTAAATTTTCTTATGTTTAATATTGGTTATTGTGTTTTATTTATTTTATTAAATTAATATTTAAACATAATTGAAATTTATTTATTTAATTATTTAATACGTTAGTTAGTTTAATTAGTTAAATAGTTATTCTTTAAAAGGATTTAACTATTTAATTAAATAAATTAATTAATCAGATTAAATTATTAAATGCATAAATTATATTGTGTTTAAATAGATTAGAAAATTAGAAAAATAATTGAAATAATTTGCATGTAAAATAAAATTGTGTTTGGAAATTTATTTTTAGTTTTTAAATTAAATAAATAAGTTAAATGCATGTGATTTAAAATTAGAGTTTTAAAATTTTAATTGTAAATTAATTAGATAAATTGCATGCAAAATTTTAAATGGCAAAAATTGCCGAGAGGTGGAGAAGATATTTTCTCAACAACCTCTCGACAAGTGTGCCAGTGCTTTGATGAGGTTGTTAAAAAATTGGATATGAAGAGGTTATTGTGGATCTCGGGAAAATTGACAGGGGTTATTCAATATCCTCACAGGGAAATTTTCTGTGTACGAGCAAAATATTTTCACTGTGAAAAATATTATTATTCTTAGAATCTGTTACCTCTCTGTTGGGGTTGTGATTTTTGGTAGTATTTCTTGGTGGAATTTCTTGGTGAATGTTTTCTTGCTATTGGATAAAGTTTTTGTGGAAGATTTGGAGGATTGTAACTTACAGACAGAAGATATTCTCCAACAATCAAATCTTCAAACACAGGAAAAAAAACAGGTATTTTTCTTGTAAATTTATTTTAAGTTAGAATCTTATTTGTTTTGAAAGAAAGTTTGAGGAAAATTTTATTTTGTATTCCCTGTGATCTTTTTGGGAGTTTTGTCAAAATTATTGATCTGTAGGAAAGATTTGTGAAAGAAAAGAATTCTCAGCTGTAATTTCTTGTATATTTACAAAATTGCATATTGTGTTTTGGTTTTCTATTTAGAAAATCTGTACTTTTCATAAAATTATGAGAGATTTTATCTGTAGAAAATTGTTTAGTTTTCTAAAAGGAAAAGTTTCTGTGTATTTTTATTTTATTTCCAGAATTATTTCCAAATAACTTTTTCTGGAAAATTTATATGTATAAACAGCATATTATATACTGTTGAATTTTTTTTTTTTACCAAAGTATATGAAAATGTTTGTGAAATTTTTTTAAAAAAAAAACGAAATTATAAAGAAATGTAAATTTCCGTCAAAAATCGCCGTACGGCGAATTGTCGGAAATAAATTAAAAAAAAAATAAACATATTGAGTTGAAACCCTCCCACTTCTAATACTATTAGAGCATGGCCAGAGTGCGCGGCACATTCCACTATAAATTTTTGTTTTATTCTGGGATTTAAGTTTTAAAACGCGTTTTCTTTAAAATTCATAATTTATTGTTTTTAAACCCTGAGTATTATTGGGAACGGCGGGGGAGTTTCCTCCCAGCCGCCGCCCCCCTCACAGTGGAGGGTGTGGCTACTATGAGGCAGCGCCCTCCACATATATGTGGAGGAGGCGCTGCCCCACAGGCAACGCATCCTCCCGTGAGGGCTGCGGCCGCGCATAACAAACAAAAAAAAAAAACAGATTTCTATTTAATAAATTCGCATGGTTAACATTTAAATTTTATTTATATTATATATATATTAATAATATATATTATATATATAGTATATTTTGAATATATTATATATATAATATAATATTATAATATATATATATATACTATGTTATATAAATTGTTAATAAATAGAAATTTGTATTACATGTGATGAGATTATAGTGTCTATAAAGAAATAACCCTATGATTTTTGGTTATATAAGTGTTTGATTTTTATATTAAAATAATCAATGATAGTTTGGATTAGTATTGTTTTAATTATCAAATTGAAGTTTATTTTATATATGTATAATCGTGAAAGCTATGACTCAAAATGTTTAACCATGAAATTTACTCAAGTTGTTTTAATTTTATGCAAAATAAACTGTTTGAAAGGATTTAGTATATCCTAAAGTAGAAGTATTAATTTATTTTAATCTGTTTTAAATATTTTTATATTTGGGCAAATTGGGAAAAGTTTTCAAATGATAAAGTCTTCCAGATGAACTTTGAGAGTGGGAATTATGGGAATGTTAAGTTGAGTTTTGTTTGTGAATCAAATTGTGTTATGGTTTTGTTTGGAGGTTGACATCTGTATTATGAACACTGAAGGTTGTTCGTTATAATGTGATTGGTTTTTTTTATTGGAATGGGTTAGATGTACACCTTGTAAACCATAGTCTAGAAAACACAGTTTCCCATGTTATGTTTAGGGGAGTGGCTAATTGTAAGGGCCGACATACAAAGAGGTGTCAGGGTAACTTGCCATTAGTTAACTAAGTCAGTGATAATTAAATGACACATTAGATAGAGATTAAAATTTGTAATAAGATATGCATGCCTCGCTTATGACTCATAAGCTTCTACAGTTATGAGTATAAGTCGAGAAGGCCTGGAATGGCAATATCGGTGTCTCGTTTCCATAAGAGGCATACGATTCCGCAACTGCATGCAATAGGGGCCGGGTTTCGTAAGAGGTTACCAGGGTAACCCAAGGATTGGGGGCCGGGACCTAGGAAGAAACACCAGGGTAACCATTGCATCGTTGTGATGACACTCCACCTAGAATAACATTTAAACTTTGTGATTGTGTATCAAATCATTTGTCCAATCTGGAAGCAATGTAACCTATAGTTTGTATGTACTAGTGTCTAGGGTTAGTAGATTTGGTCTAGGTAGCCTTATTACTATCTCCTAGCACGGGGGGTGGACCTACGAGTACCACATGGTTGGGTGGAACGTGCACCTTACTCCGTTGGGTCCCCAGTTTGATTGTAGCATTGAGCGCTTCATGATGGAGAGCTCGCACATGGAATTCTTCTATATTCTCATCATTGTATCTTGTAAACATGTATTTGAAAACATCCCTCATTTGTATAAGAGGTGATCAATGTAATTGTAAAGTATTTGTAATTTGAACTATCTCATCAGATGGATGAGCAATGTAATATCTTATAAATGCAATGTATGGAAAAGTATATGTACTTTAATATATCTTGAATGGAAATTTTAAATTATATGCAATGTTATCTTATGTTATGATTTAATTGGGAGCAATACGAAATACTTAAGTCGCTTGTGGAGAACTTAAAGTAGTGTAACGTCATTGTAACCTAAGAATGTATGCAACTAGTTAACATTATATTAATACTTAAAAAAAAAAAATATTACACTTTTATATCACTTTTGCAACATTCTTAGGTTATTTAGACGGGGCATTACAGATTGGTATCAGAGCCAAGGTTACAAACATTGGACGCTCTGGGTAATCTAGAGCCCATTAGGTTGACCTAGTACGTAGTGTCGCAACTGATAACCTTGGTTGAACAGTATCTAAGACTCGTAAATTGTCTTATGTAGGAACATGCCTAGGCGAGGAGGAAGAGGTCATGGTAGAGGTAGAGGTGGAGGTCGTGGGCCAATCCCTCAGGTTACTCCCCCTCCTAGCCCTCACCATAGTGACCAAGCGGATCAAATGGGTCAAAGAAATGAGGGTCAGAATCCTGAAAAGTCAGCAGTAGAGGGTTCTCAGATACGTCCACTTTTAGAGGAGGTCCTAGCTCGTCTTGGACCTAGACAGGTAGATGAGTAGGAGGTTGTGAGAGAGAGGGATAGATCCCCTAGGAGAGTAGAGGACGCAGTTCATGAGGATGCACCTCATGCAGCTGGGTCCTTATAAGGGTTTCACGAAACCGCATTCTCTGATAGTTCTAGAAAGGAGGATGAAATTTTGGGGAACTGGCTACTGTTTGGGTAGATGCTGCCATACACCCTTACAGTATGATACAGGTGCAGAATGCAGCTATTATGCCAGAGGATTCGCCTCACATGGTAGGTGAAACAGAAGGGAGGCAGCTTTCCATAGATATTAGTTACATGTCTTGGGAGATGTTTCGAGGTTTAGAGCTCAGGTTGCGCTGGCGGAACCTTGGAGGGCTGATAGGTTCCTGATCCTTAGTTAGATCTGTAGAAACAATATGAACCCTGGGTTCTATGAACTCCAGCCGTTATCTGGTATTGGCGATGATGAACCTATGCTAGTGCAGCATTTCATTAGGGGCTTGAACGCCCGTATCAGTGGTGGTGTCCGAGTCTTTGAGACAAAGACTATGGAAGTCGCAGTGGAGAAGGCTCGCATAGTTGAGGAGAATCTTATTATGGCTTTAGGTGGGCATACAGTGCAATTGGGAGTGCTCTGCATTGGAGTTTAGTCCACCGGGTGGAGCCAGGCACAGAGAGGCAGGTGGTTCTTCCAGAACCAGCAGAGACACTACAGGTGGGCAGCAGCGAAGACACCTCAAAGAACAGGCTAGCCCTCAACCTCAACAGAGCAGTCTCGGTCTGGAGAATTAAATGCTTGGGTAGCACAACAAAGCGTAATGCGGGGATCGACGCATGAGTCCTGGTCAGTGATGGGGTAGTTTCCATGTAATCATCACCGAGGTGGAAGAGGAGTTGGTAGAGCACGAATACGAGGGTTGTTACTCTTGTAGGCGGTATGGGCGCTAGCTGGCGGTGTCAGATGAGAGGTTCCAGCAGTTTATGGGCTGAAACCTACAGTTTTCGGAAGCCCTCTGATTAGGCCCGTCGCGGGGGCCCACAGTCGCACATCTGGGTATATGCATTGATTGTGGCCGTAAAGCTGATCACGGAATATGGTGAAATTGAATCTTAATTAAGTTAAATGGTGTTAATGTATCTATACTTTTTGATTCTGGAGCCACTGACTCCTTTATTTCACCGACCATTGTTGACCGTTGTGGTCTTGTAGCGGTTAAACAAGGTGGTAAATGGCAAGTTGAATTCGCCTCAGGGGTGAAAGTAGCAGTAGATAACTTAGTACATAACTGTGAACTTAAAATAGGTACGTTAACTACCTTAGTCAATTTATATGTTACTCCCTTAGGATCGTATGATATAGTGCTAGGTATGGATTGGCTAGCGTCTCATCATGCTGTAATTGACTGTCGACTTAAGACAGTTAGTTGCATTGATGATATAGGTGTGAAAGTAGAAATCGTAGGTATTCAAAGACCTATCTCTTTGCGGATGATTTCTGCTATGCAATTAAAGAGATGTCTTCATCAAGGATGTCAACTGTTTGCAACAACAGTTACCGATTTAGATGAGGGCGAGAGTCGAGAGGTATCTCTTGATGATCATCCTATTCTTAGGGAATTCACGGATGTGTTTCCCGATGACATTCCTGGAATGCCACCGAAGAGGGATATCGACTTTAGAGTAGACCTAGTTCCTGGAGCTGAGCCTATTTCTAGAGCTCCTTATAGAATGACGACTCAGGAGTTAGAAGAACTTCGCATTCAGTTAGAGGAACTTTTAGAAAAGGGTTTCATTCGTCCCAGTGTATCCCCTTGGGGAGCACCTATTATCTTCATAAAGAAGAAGGACGGATCTCTTAGGCTTTGCATTGACTATCATCAATTGAACAAGGTTACGATTAGGAATCGTTATCCTTTGCCTAGAATCGATGATCTTTTTGATCAAATTAAGGGAGCTAATGTGTTCTCTAAAATCGATTTAAAATCTGGTTATCATCAATTGCGTATCGCTGAAGCAGACATCCATAAAACCGCTTTTCAAACTCGTTATGGGCATTACGAATTCACAGTAGTACCCTTTGGGTTAACGAATGCACCTTCGGTATTCATGAGTTTAATGAATGGTGTATTTCGTACATACCTCGATCGCTTTGTCCTGGTATTTCTCGATGACATTTTAGTCTATTCGAGGAATATGAAGGAACATGAAGAACATTTGAGATTGGTGTTGCAATGTTTACGAGAAAACCAATTGTATGCAAACTTGAAGAAGTGTGACTTCTTTCAATCTGAAATTAAATACCTTGGACATGTGATATCTGGAAAAGGTATTGCTGTGGATCCTTCAAAGATCCAAGCCATAGTTGATTGGCCCGCACCTACTAATGTAGGTGAAGTTCGTAGTTTTATGGGGTTAGCTAGCTATTATAGACGTTTTGTAGAGGGCTTTTCTAGGATCGGTCATCCTATTACTTCTCTTCAGAGGAAAGGGAAGAAGTTTGTTTGGACAGAATAGTGTCAGTTAGCTTTTCAAACTCTTAAAGAAAAGTTAACTAATGCGCCTATACTTATTGTTCCTGATCCTACTAAGGATTTCGTAGTTTGTGCGGATGCGTCCTTAGAGGGTTTGGGAGCAGTTTTGATGCAAGATGGGTGAGTGGTTGCTTATGAGTCTCGTAAACTCAAGGACCACGAATTAAACTATCCTACTCATGACCTAGAACTTGCAGCAGTAGTGCATGCTTTAGTTCGTTGGAGACATTTCCTTTTAGGTCATCGCTTCGAACTTCATACTGATCACCGTAGTTTGCAATATATTTTTACACAACCTAACTTGAATGCAAGGCAAAGACGGTGGATGGAGTTCTTGTGTGAGTACGATTTTGAAGTAAAGTACGTTCAAGGAAAAGAGAACATAGTGGCTGACGCTCTTAGCCGGCGTCGACATGAGATCTCTACTACTACTCTTGAAGTAGATTTGAGAGGTCAAATAGTAGCTGCACTTCCTAATGATAGATTATATCAGGAAGTGAAGTCAGAGATTGAGTCGGGTAGATCTTTGGAAGGTCGATTTGAAGGTTATGTCCTAGAATCGGATGGTATATTACGACATAATGGTCGCATTTATGTACCTCATGTAGAGAGTCTTCGTACATTAATTATGACTGAAGCTCATAGAGCTACGTATTCAGCTCATCCAGGTGTCAAGAAAATGCATGCTGATCTTAGGCAATTATATTTCTGGCCTGGTATGAAACGAGATATTGCTGATTATGTATCGAGATGTCTTGAATGCCAGTGAGTCAAAGCTGAGCATCATCATCCTGCTGGATTATTGCAGCCACATCTCATTCCCGAATGGAAATGGGATATTATATCCATCGATTTTATTGTAGGGTTACCTACGTCATCACGTCGACATGATGCCATTATGGTAACTGTTGACCGTTTGACTAAAGTAGCTCACTTTTCACCTGTACGTTCATCATATAACGCTTCATCGGTAGCTAGGATATTCATGGAGGACATTTTTAGGTTGCATGGAATTCCTCGTAGGATCATATCGGATAGAGATCCTGTATTCACTTTAGCATTATGGACTTCATTGCAACGTGCATTAGGTACACAGTTGAACTTTAGTTCAGCCTATCATCCTCAAACTGATGGTCAAACTGAAAGAGTTAACCAAATATTAGAGGATATGCTTAGGATGTACGTTATGGATCAACAATCACGTTGGGAGGAATACTTGTACTTAGTAGAATTCGCTTATAACAATGGATATCAGAGTTCCATAGGTATGCCACCATATCAGGCATTATACGGTCGTCCTTGTCGTACTCCACTTAGTTGGGATTGACTTGAGGATAGAGTACTATTAGGACCTGAGATGCTTCGAGACATGGAGCAACAGGTTGACCGTATTAGAGAGCATTTGATTGCAGCTCAGGATAGGCAAAAGAAATATGCCGATGCGCATAGGATTGATCGACAGTTCGCTGTTGGTGATAGAGTGTTTCTTCGAGTGCGACCGCGAAAGAGTCCAATCCGTTATGGAAAAGGCTCTAAGCTTGCACCTCGTTTCGTAGGACCATTCGAGATCTTAGAGAGAATTGGTCCCGTGGCATATCGACTCGCCTTACCACCCAGTTTGTCTCGTATTCATGATGTTTTTCATGTGTCAGTACTTAGACCTTATCATCCCGACATATCTCATGTACTTGATTGGAATGCGTTACAGGTAGAGGACGGGCAGCTGGCTTTGGAGCCCATGGCCATTCTTCAGCACCGGACGCTCGGTCTCAGGGGTCGAGACGTTGATCAGGTGAGGGTCCAATGGGATCCTAGCCATGAGGCTTCGGCTACCTGGGAGGATGCGACACGCATGAGGGAACTTTATCCCTATCTGTTCGCAGGCTTTCAGGAGCAAGCCTGATCCTAGGGGGGGAGGATGTAGTACCCCTCCATTTATGCTATGCTTTCTGTTGATACTTTCTCATACTGTTAGACTTTGTTATTTTGTTGGATACTTGGATCGCTGATTTTGAGCGATGATGGATTATTGTGTGACATGATGATACTCTGTGAGATGTTTATTGTTTTCAGACTTGATGTGATTTAATGTAGATGGTTATTTTCAGTTGTTTATGGATATGCACGTGTTATGATGGACTAACAATATGTATTGAGTCAGTCCTTTGTGAGTGTATTGGTGTGGAGAACAGAATCGCATCACTCGCTTGCGAGTGCCCTGCGATATCTGTGACTTTCTCCGCACGGTGTGCCTGTTTACTGCTTTATATTTATATATATATATATGCATGTACATTGTTTGCTTGGTTGCAGGATTTGCAGGTACATGACACCGACTCCACCTGTGTATTCAGGTCTGAGCGTGTCAAGACTCAACGGAATTGTTGTTCGGGAGATAGTAGTTAGGTTAATCCTAGTCCGGTCTTTAACCCTAGACTTAGTACAAGGTCAGTTTTTCAGTTTTGAGTTGTAAGTTGTGATGTGCTTCTGTTGGTTAAAATTATTTTGAAAAGGTAAATTGCTTATGTTTAATATTGGTTATCGTATTTTGTTTATTGTTATTAAAATTAATATTTAAATATAATTGAAATTTATTTATTTAATTATTTAATACATTAGTTAGTTTAATTAGTTAAATAGTTAATCTTTAAAAGGATTTAACTATTTAATTAAATAAATTAATTAATCAGATTAAATTATTAAATGCATAAATTATATTGTGTTTAAATAGTTTAGAAAAAAGAAATATAAATAAATAAATTGAAATAATTTGCATGTAAAATAAAATTGAGTTTGAAAATTAATTGTTTGTATTTAAAAGTAGAATACATGCAAATTAATTTGTAAAAGTTTAAATTAAATAAAATTAATTAAATTGCATGTGTTTGAAAGAAAATTGATTTCAATTTTAAAATTTAAATAAATTAATTTGCATGCAAGTTTTGAAAGGCAAAAAAAAAACTGCCGAGAGGTGGAGAGGATATTTTCTCAACAACCTCTCGACATGTGTGTGAGTGCCATAATTGCAAAAAAGTTTGTTGAAAACTTTCACGGAGGTTATTGAGGATCTCGGGGTTATTCTGTTGCCTCGGGGTTATTTTTCTGGACACTGGCAAAAATTATTCTTCTCTGTGTAAAATCTTGGAATTCTTAAGATTTGTTACCTCTCTGGGGTTGATATATCATTGTGGAATTTATCTTGTTTGGGAGATTTGTTGGTTGGTAATCTTGTGGATCACGGGATTTTCTTGAAGAGCTACAGGGATTTACTTTCTACAGGAAAAAGGGTTACTTTCTTCAAGGCAGCTATTTATCCAGGTATTTTTCTTGTGTTGTTGATTTTCTTTGTGATCTATTTGTAAAGAAAATCTTTTTGTTGAGATTTCATCTTCTGGGTAAATGATCTTGGAAAATCTTTCTATAAATAATTAATTGTCTGTTAAAATTGGTTTTGAATAAAACTTATTTCTGTTAAATTTTAAAAAAATCCTATTGGATTAAAATTTTAGAGAATGGAGAAAATTACCCTGTACAGAAATAATTTTCCCAAAATTTGTAGAAATTATTTTACCAGAAAATTATTCTCTGTATTATTGAAATACCTTGATAATTTGTGTGATTTCTTTTAAAATAGTGTGTTTATAATTGAGAAAATTATATAGAAGAAAGTTATTATTTTTAGAAAAAATCGCCGTACGGAAATAAATTTCCGCCGGCGAAATTTTCGTTTAAAATTTCCATGGGAACAAATTTCTGTGTATTAAATTTTGTTATTGTTAAAAATTCATTTTTTTATATACACAGTTTTTAAATTTTATATGTTTTAAAAAAAATTTGAATTTAAAAAAAGGGGAAGGGCCGAAACCCTCCCCATAGGAGCCCGTGCTGGGCGCAGCCTGGCAAGGCTGCGCACAGCAGTCGATGACTGCTGACGCAGCCTGGCAAGGCTGCGTACCAGCAGCCAGCCTGCCATAGTAATGGAAGGCTACGGATTAATCCGTAGCCCTTCCATTACAAACCTTTGTTTACTTTAAATGAAATTTGTAAGATTTGGTTGTAAATAAAGTTCGCGATTTTATGTAGCATGCGGAATTTTGTTTAAATATATCTAATTTATAATATTTTCATTTATTTGTTTATATATATATATATAAATAAATAAACATATGTATATATATGATATGAAATTAACAGTTATTTTAATATATATATATATATATATTTGGAAATATTATAGAAGTAAATATGTGTTAATTGAATAGAATATATTTTAGCGAAATTGTGAAAATCAGATAAAATAGATTTAATTGATATGGTTAATTTTCTTGAGTTTCTTATTTTGAAAATATATATATTGTTATCAAATTGATATATATGGATTTAGCATATCCAAATGGTAGAAGATTATGTCCAATTGTTCAAAATTGTTGTATTACTTCTGTGAGTGGGCAAGTCGGGAAAGTATCTAACTGTTCAAGTCTTCCAGAGTAAAATTGGGTAAATTGGGGGTATGATTGTTTTCAAAGTTTTCCTTATCGATTTGGGTTTGTGCAAGGGTTAAACATGGTTTTGGTATTGTAATGATTTATTTATCATTGTGTGATGTAAAATTTTGTATATGGTAAACCCTAGTCATGAAAACTTAGAAACCTTGTTATGTTTAGGGGAGTGGCTAGTCGTAAGGGCCGACACACAAAGTGGTGTCAGGGTAACTTACAATTAGTTAAGTAAGTCAGTGAAAACTAAAGAACACAGTAGATAGATATAAAACATGTAATAAGATGCTTATGCCTCGTTTATGACTCATAAGCTTCTACTGTTATGAGTATAAGTCGAGAAGGCCTGGAATGGCAAATCGTTGTCTCGTTTCCTTAAGGGACATGCGATTCCGCAACTGATTGCAATAGGGGCCGGGTTTCGTAAGAGGTTACCAGGGTAACCCAAGGATTGGGGGCCGGGACCTAGGAAGAAACACCAGGGTAACCATTGCATCGCTGTGATGACACTCCACCTAGAATAACAGTTAAACCTTGTGAATGTGTATCAAATCAATTGTCTAATCTGGAAGCAATGTAACCTATAGTGTGTATGTACTAGTGTCTAGGGTTAGTAGATTTGGTCTAGGTAGCCTTATTACTATCTCCTAGCACGGGGGGTGGACCTACGGGTACCACATGGTTGGGTGGAACGTGCACCTTACTCCGTTGGGTCCCCAGTATGTTCGATTGTAGCATTGAGCGCTTCAGGGATGGAGAGCTCGCACATGGATTTCTTCTTTTTCTTCATCATTGTATCTTGTAAACATGTATTTGAAAACTTCCCTCATTTGTGTATAAGAGGTGATCAATGTAATTGTAAAGTATCTATTATTTGAACTTTCTCATCAGATGGATGAGCAATGTAATATCTTATCAATGCAATGTATGGAAAAATGATTTGTATTTTACTATGTTATCTTGAATGGAAATTTAATATTATGCAATGTTATCTTATGTTATGATTTAATTGGGAGCAATACGAAATACTTAAGTCGCTTGTGGAGAACTTAAAGTAGTGTAACGTCGTTGTAACCTAAGAATGTATGCAACTAATTAACATTATATTAATACTTTAAAAAAAATTATTACACTTTTATATCACTTTTGCAACATTCTTAGGTTATTTAGACGGGGCATTACATATGGTAGGTGTTGGTTAGTTGAAAAAGGATCACCAAAAGTTAAAGTTAAAAGGAAAATTTTGGAGTAATTCATGATTTAGGTGTACCGGGTACCAGGTATCGGAAGGCCAAAAGTGTTAAAATGCTAATGTAAGGTTCGGTAAAGTGTTGTGGTCAAAAAATGAAGGTTTTGGTAGAATCCAAGATCCAAGAAAGTTTTATTCTGGTAAAAGCTTAATTTATTAGGTACCGAGTACTGAGTAACAATGCTAAGTTTTAAATTTAAGTGTATAAGTTTACCTGGGGGATTCAAGAGGTCTAGTATCCTGCCTAAAAGGTAATTACGTGAGAATGCATTTTAAAAGTGTGATATTTATGATTTGTTTAAAATGATGATTTATTAATAATGGTTTTGTTTTCATGAGATTTTTATGAATATTTTAAAAAGGGATTCATATGTTGAATTTTTACTTACAAGAGAAATAGATTGTGATGCAATATTTGAGTATGGATGGTAAAAAAAAAATGGGTTGTAGGTAGATCCGATGGTGTTACCAAGTTTGATAGTGAACTCTGAAAGCTCATGCGGGAACAAAGTTCATTGTGAGGAAGCACTAGATACCAGGAAAGTAGGAGTCTTGATACTACGCATGCGATGAAGGAGTGTGCTCAACCTAAGGGTGATTCACTCCTGGGAATGTTTTGTCCAAGTGTAAATGTGAATATAGGAAAAGAGGGTTCCTTTGATCATTTTGAATGTGTGGGAAGTTCCTACATTTCATTTGGTAGATTTTTTCAATCCGAGTTGATATCCTGATCATTTTAAAGATGGAGATCCCAAAGGATATTAAAGTGTCGTCGAAGGTTAACATATATTGACTTCATGAGAAATTCTCTTGCCAATTTTTATATTCCATTTGCATTTTTGTGATTTGTCCCTTGGATTCCCTCTCATATGTTAATTGAATTTTTGAAGTGTCTTATTCTTGTAGACACTCAAAATATCTTGATCGATATCGTGCACTTGATTCTAGTTAACTAACTCTGATTATTCCTTAATCATTTCCACACTAACCAATTAATTGAGTAATCTTTATTTAATTAATTTAATTCATCAAAATTCCTCTTAAATTCAAATAATACACTTTATCATATTATTCCATCATATCATCATATTCTTTCGTTTAATTAAATAAATCAAGTTTATTTAGTTAAATCCTAATGCTCCTCTTTTAATTAAATAAATCAACTTTATTTAATTAAATCCTAATGTCCTCTTTTTTATTAAATAATTTATTTTTATTTAAATAAATCCTAAGTTTTTTTCTTTTAATTAAATAATTCAACTTTATTTAATTAAACCATAATGTCCTCTTTTAATTAAATAAATCAATTTTATTTAGTTGAATCCTAATGTTCTTCATTTAATTCAATAAATCAAATTTATTTAATTAAATTACTAATCTTCCACTATCTTCTCATTTGATTTAAATAAATCTAAATATCTAAATAAAATGTCAAATCAACTGACTTCATCTAAGTTAATTAATCCTAATTAACTCCTAACACTAATCATCCATTCCTCTAGCTTTTGCAAGTTGCACATGTAAATCAATTTATTTGATTTATTAATTCCTCTATTTCCATTCAAATATGGTATATTCTTGGAATATTCCACTTATTTGAATTCTCCCTCCTAAAGGACTTTTTTCCTCCAACTTGGCATTAAAGGCTCTTACATGTCCTCTCCTTGAGCCAACTTTGCATTAACTCGTCTAACAACTCTTCTTACACAAGCCATCTTTTGAATTTCAAATTCCACCTACATGCACTAAACATGCACATTGCTCAAAATGTGCTCCACTTTCCTTCACTAGCATGTTGACAAGTGACACGATTCCATTGGTTCAAGTTTAATCCAACATTCTTCCTATTAATCCCCCATCCTTCTTCCTTATAAATAGAGGGCTTCTCTATTGATTTAGGGGAGAGAGGTTTATGCAAGTTTATGATCTAGAATTTCATCCAAGTTAGCATAGAATTTCTCCATCATAGCTAGGTTATTGACATTTTACATCAAAGTCATCTTGTTCATCACACATCCATCACTAAGATTTTCAAGGGATTGGGAAAGGGCTTCTTTACACATCAAAGAAGCACCAAACCCCCTATGGGATACTAGTTTGAGCATTAGAATAGAGTTTCATTTGTGATTTATTTGCATAGTTTCAGATATTTTTCTTTTTTCCATATTAATATGTTCAAAGAATTTCATAGGGAATGTTTGGTTTACACTTGTTTATTGACTAATGATCAATTTTTTGTTCATGTTTGAGGAGGTCTAAGCTAAGAATTCACATTTTGGCACTAGAGGGAGGGCACAAATCTCAAAATTAGAGTGTTTTTCTAGCCATTTCTGTCACTTTTTTCTATTTTTTGTCTTTCCAGGACACAGAGCAATGCTGAAATTCCAAAGAGAAATGCTGAAATTTTTAAATAGAAATGCTGAAAATCTCAAATTTCCCCACTACTGCAAATGGCAACACTACGTCAATGTTTTTTTTCTTTTATAGTTAATCTTAAAATGGCCATATATTTGTCATACAAAGGTCTTTTACAAAGATTTTTTTTTGAAATGGGGTAGAATTTCATAAGCTATGTAATGGTGTAAGTGTTTCTCAATTTTTGTAGAGTTAAATTTATTAATTTTACACCTAAAGTCAAAACACATTGTAACATGGTCTAAATTTTAGGGTTTTAATGCTTAATTATTCATCTAACCCTCATATCTTCTTGTTTCTTAATCTCATCTAACATTTTGAGCATGGCTTCTAGGTTTTAAGAGGAGCATGGACCATTGAAGTGAAAGAAAAAGCATTTGATATCCATTGTCTAGGAAAATAAGAAAACAAGAAGAGCTTCCTATGGCACTTTCTTTTTCATAAATGTAAAAAAGTGTTCTTTAACACTTTGGGAGCATTTATAATCCTATCTTTAGGATCTTGTTATCTTTAGCTTTAGAACTTATCTACATTTTGTTTAAGTTTTAAAAAGAAAAAACAAAAGCTTTTTTTTCCACAAAGGGTTAAAAAGAACAATTAGAAACTCACTAGATTTTATTTTGGGTCTTAAAAAATGAACAAGCAACTTAAAACACTTTATTTTGGTACTATAAAAAGAACACATTTACTGCTTTTGAAGTCTAAAATGAAAATGTGCTTATCTTGTTTTGTAATCTTTTTTACAAATTAATATCATTGAAATGCGTATGCATTTCTCTCATGCTTTACAAAGATCTTGATAATAAAAATAATTTTGGTGATATTAGGTTGTTTAAAAGATTTCCTCCACACTTCAATTTGGGTTTTTAAAAATTGAACAAAACTTGTTAGTGTGAGAAAAGGCATCGCGTGTGTTCTCTCTTTGTTCACACAAACAAAGATTGATCAAACTATGGATGTACTTACTTGCTATTTTTCACCTTTAGAGGGCCTGCCTTGGTGGGAAAAAGTACTCGGGCATGTGCAGGATCATGGTATGCCAAAAATGGCAATGGAGAAAAAAATATGTGTTTCTACAACTCAAAAACGCAAAAATGCCAAGTTGACTTTATGTGGCTCGGGTGACTACCGAAGCAAAGCCCAAACCTAGATTTGAAAATCAGATATCCGATTTGGATCAGATATCCAATTTTATAGACATATATATATATAATTTTATAGACATATATATATTTTGGGCCGACTAAAACTCATTTTCATTCAACATTTGCTTAATCGCGGCGGGCGCACAGTGGAATATTGATTCCGCAAATCAGATATCCGATTTGGTGCAAATCCATCCAAAAGGTTAGATTCTTGATTTTTTATTTGCTCTAATCAAATTTTCAATTAGATTTGTTTAATTTTAGTTGATTTTTTTCAAAATAGGGTTTTTTGATAGATTTTTTATGAAAAATTTGAGTTTAGCATGGATTTTGATGAAAATTGAATGTTTGCAATGGATTTTCAATTTAAAAATAGTGTTTTTTATGTATTTGGATTAAAAATTAGAGAATTTTATAGATTTTTGTTAAAAACTAGGGTTTTTGTTGGATTTTTTAAAAAACTAGGGTATTTTTATAACTATTTTCATTTATATTGTTTGATTTTAATTAGATTGATTTGTTTTTATATTTAATCAGGCATTATGGCTGCATGTATATAAAATTAAAATTTTGTGCATTTCTAAAAGTATTCCTATTGGCAGACCTAAACATCTTCAATTAGGATCCTCAGATACTATATCTCATTTTTAGATTTTAAATTTAACAAAAATCAACCTCATCAGTCTAGGGTGCCAATTCCCTATCCAATCAGTTTTGACAAAGATTTGGATCATAGTTCTATCTCTATGATTCTTATGTTGTTTTGGGTTTTGTGTGTGCAAATTATTTTAGTTTTTGTGACTATTTTGTGTTTTCCCTTCATTGTATGAGCATTAAATTGTTTTGAATCTTGTAGAAAATTTATGAGCTTCATGACCTTGTGTCACTTCACTAATACCCATGTGAGATGTAGTTGTAGACTTATGGCTTCCTATGTTGCAATCATAGCCAATGTTGAGCTTGATTCTTATAACTCTTTCACTCAACGTATTATGTCTACCCAATCCATCTTATATTCCCTCCCTAGTCCTACATTACCCATGTCTTTTTTGTAACCTAACATTTATGTGGACTTGGCATATGTTATTTCTAAGGTCCCCAATGATAATCTAGAATAATTGGATAAAGACCTACAATGAATTCAACAATTCTTAAGCATTGAACCTTTGGATGGAGAAGCAATCCCTCTTTTGGATAGCATTGGGAAGTTGGTAAATGATTAGGAAGGGATAGAAGTGTTACGTAGCCTAGCTAATATAGTAGATTCTAATATTCCTTCGGTAGCTAGTTTCACGAAATTTTTGACTAATGCTCAAAATCCTTTTGGAAAATAAGTTTCCTCTCCCACAATAATGCCTTCTATTCCCAACTTTACACCTCCAATCATAGCATCAATGATGGAATATAACAATGGTTTAAACTCAAGCTTAGGAATTTCTAGTGGAAATTATAATAGTTTTGTCCCTTCACCTATAACACCTCCATATTCATCACCCCTCCTAAACATGAAATATAATATCCCACCATTCCTCCATACTTGAAAAACTCTCACAACATTTTGTGATAAATCAACTTTTTTAAAGCATGACATTATTACAACAACAAATTTCAAACTTAAACCAAAATCAAACCAATAGTAAACATCCAAAATACCTTACACATAGTTCATTAATGTTCACTATTTTAAATACACCTATACTACAAAAAATTGAAATACCTCGCTTTGGAAAGTACAATGGTAAAAAATATCCTAATAACCATTTTTTAGTTTTTACTACCTTGTGTAGAGACTTTATTTTTTAAGATTCACTCATAGTGAAACTCTTTTCTAGATCATTGAAAGATATGGCCTTGGATTGGTTTTTTTCATGGTCAAACAATCACTCACTCCTTTACACAACCTCATTTAGTGATTTCCAACACTTTCTAGCAAATGATCAGTCCCCTAAGTTACATTAACAAATTTAGTTCATTGTACCCATGGACCTTAAAGAGAAATGAAAACTTATTGTACATACTAATCCCTTTATTTGAGTCTTCCTATAGTCTTCTCAAGATGTTGACATTCAGTTGGGTGCTTGTAGGTAACCTGTCCTGCTGACATTCAAGATAAATGAAATTCGTTAGCTGAAATATCCATCTCTAACACTGCTTTTTGTATAACCCTTCATGATTATCGAATATCGATTAGTTGGTATGAAGGTACCCCTTCATAGGCTCCTATTGGTCAATCATATAAGTCATGCCTCAAAACAACTATCAATCATTTAAAAAGAAAAACAAAAAATTCATTACTTGATAAACATTCATGTCAAACTACTAATAATATTGAGACAGAAGTAACTACTGTAAACATAACTCTAGATATAAATTTAGGCCATGAGATAGGAAATTTTCATAGTTTTTTTATTCTCTCCATGTGATCATGTTGCAATTGTTAAACAAGAATATGATTCAACTTCCTCCAATTATTCATATTCAAACAATTAAACCTTTATCACCAAACTTTAATGTAAATTTTTTTTTTTCAATATCATCGTACACCTCGACATGATATGGAAAGATGTAAGCAT
>VDFB02198816.1:6800-33217 GCA_007258455.2 Sequoia sempervirens | reverse complement strand
AAAGTTAAGGAGGAGATAGAGGCAATAATTCAATCTACTTTGGATAGGAGTATAATAGTTGGTTTAAATAAGAAAACAAGGTTGAGGAGACCTTGTTGCTCTCCTCGATTGCAATGAAGATAGTATCATGGAATGTTAGAGGCATTAATTCCTCTGACAAAAGGGCTCAAATCAAGCATAAGTTGGATTCTTATAGAGCAGATGTGGTAGTCCTTTAGGAAACCAAAACCTCTGATGCCACTTTTGAATCTATTATTAAAATTTTGTATAAATGGAAAGCTATTCATTCACCTGCATAAGGAGCTTCAAGGGGCTTAATAACTCTATGGAATACAAAGTCAGTTTCTATAAAATTTGTTACCAATGATAATAGCTAACAATTAATGAAAGTTGCTAATTATGATTTAAGCTTTTGGTTTCTAAATGTATATGCTTTGAATAACATAGCTGGGAAGAATTTTTTTTGGGACAGATTTAAAAAAATTAGGGATTAGCTAGGTCAAGAGAAGGTTATTCTTGTAGGGGACTTTAATGAATAGTTTCCCTTCATGAGAAAAAAGGAGGAATTTTCCCTCCTCAAAAGAAAATGGAGGATTTTCTCTCCTTTATTCTAGATAATTTTTTGGTGGACATTCAACCAACTAATGGAAAATATACATGGAAAAATAGAAGGAAATATTTCCTTCAAATAGCAGAAAGATTAAATAGATTTTTATCTTCACTAAATTGGGTTGTAGGTGCTTATCTTTTAGAATAAAAAAAAAATCCTTTATCTGCTTCAGATAATTTTGCTAGAGCTCTAAATATTTCAACAAAAACACCAAGGACAAATTGAAAATCTACTTTTAAATTTGAAGTGATGTGGTTCAACCACCCAAACTTTATACACTTGCTTAGGAATTGGTGGATAAGTGCACCCTTTTTTCAAGGCTCCAAAATGTTCTAGTTGTGTAATAAACTCAAATACATAAAGAAGAAAATCAAGATTTGGAATGTGTGAGTCTTTAAAAATGTTTTTGTGCAAAAGGATATGGTTTTTAAACAACTCTCAAAAATAAATGAGCACATAATTTCTCATGCTATGGATACAATGGCATTTGAAAAATAAAAAAAAACTACAAGAGGAATGGAATGAGTCACTTTCATGAGAAGAGGTATATTGGAGACATAAATCTAGGGAATTATGGTTAAAATAAGAAGATAGAAACACCAATTTTTTTCATATCTCAATGTAGATTAAGAGAGCTAAAAATTCATTTTTTTCAATCAATGATAGTGCATCAGGTGTATGTCAGATGAAAGAAGAAGAAATTCAAAGTGAAGGAATAAAGTTCTTCTTGAACTTGTTAATTGATCATACATGTTATAATCCACAGAGGGCAAGAGAGAAGAATTGTTAGAAGCCATCCCTAAATTAATTCTTGACAAGGAAAATGAGAAATTATTGAAACATTTCACTCTAGAGGAAGTAAAATCAGTTTTTCATTACCATCAGATAAAGCACCAGGACTAGAAGAATTTACTAAAATTTTCTTCCAAAAGTGTTGGGATTTGATAGGAAATAACCTTCTCAAGGAAATGAAAGAATCAAGGAAGACAACTTTTGTGCTAAAACAGTTTAAAGTAACACATTTAGTAATAATTCCAAAAGTTAGCTCTCCAAAAACTTTTTAGACTTCAAACCTATCTCTGTTTGAAACACAATTTATTAAATCTTTACAAAACCTATTTATCTTAGGCTACATCCTTTTGTGTCTAAAATATTTTTTGAAGAGTAAGCAGGTTTTGTTCTAGGAAGGGAAACAACTAAAGGAGCACTTGTTGCACATGAATTTTTGCATTCTAGTAATACAAATAAGCTTCCATCTCTTATATTATAAAATTGGATATGATGAAGGCATATGATAACATTGACTGGTCTTTTCTAATTTAGGTTATAAAGAAGTTTGGATTTAGTCAAAAATGGTGCAAGTGGATTATGTCATGTTTATCAGGGGTAAGGTTTTCAACAATTATTAATGGTTCTCTAATGGATTTCTTTAGCTCAACACAAGGGGTTTGACAAGGCAATCCTTTATCACAATTTTTATTTATCTCTTACAAAGGCATTGAGTAGATCCAAACAACGAGTGCATTATCATGGTTAGTGGCAAGGGATTTATTTTCTAGGTACCAATATAACAACCACTCATTGTCTTTTTGTAGATGACACAATACTTTTTGGCAAAGCAACTATGTCAGAAGAAAAGAAAATAAAAGGAATTTTGGATAAATATATAGTAGCTTCAGGGAAAAAATAAATCTAAGATCTATCTTTTCAATGCAATGGCAACTATAAACATGTAGTTAGTTAAACTTCTAGGATTTCAACTAGCAGAGATACCTTGTAAGTATCTAGGCATACCACTTTTTGCAAGAGAAAATAAAGTGTCATATTGGTACAAAATTATAGAAAGTATTTAGTCAAGAATTTCTTAATGGAAGGGAAGGTGGCAATCACTGTCAGGAAGGATACTAATGATTATATCAATGTTATCATCTATTCCCAATTATTACATGCCAGTGTTAAATGCACCAAAGACCATTCTTTCTCAAATCAAAAAATTGATTAGAAATTTATTATGGATAGAAAACATGGACAATAAAAAGAAAATGCTTCTTGTAGACACCCAAAATTGGACCATTTCATTATTTCATTATTTATCTCATTTTTCACCGCATACCTTCATTTTGTCTAACACACTTATATTTCATTTTCCTCTTCATATCTTTAATTAACTAATTAAATTTTATTTATTTAATTAATGCTCATTATTCTTCTATCTTCCATCAAATGATTAAATAATTTTAAATAATTTATTTATTGTATCTTTCTTCTAATAAATAAATAAAATCAATTATTTTATTTATGTAATTTAATGTTCTTCCATTTTTATCCTATTCTTCTAAAATGTGCAAGTGGGCCTCGTTGTCTTTGAAAAATGGCAATAATCAAAATGTGGGACAATTTAAAAATATAGAAAAATCTATTATCTCCTCATCACTCCAACTCCAAAATAGAAAAAAGTGTTCTATGTGGAGAAAGGAATCTTACCACTATCCAAACCAACCCAAGGTTTCTAAATAGAGTGCTTTTTCATGGACACTTGGCACATGCACATTCATTCTTGTCTCTCCTTCACTTCCATCCATTGATTCTTCCTTTTTCTCCTCATCGTTGATCATCCATCTTGCAAGTCTACAAAGTAACCCACAACCAAGCCATTTGCATGGATTAGCTTTCAAGTACCCTTACTTTGTTGAATTATCTCTACAATCTTTCATCTATCTATTTTCCTCTATAATTTTCATCTCAATGTTATGTTGCTGCAACAATGAGCAACCAACATTACTCCATCAACAATCCTTCAAAATCTTGCATTCTCATGTGAGGTTGAGAAGAGCAATGGAGATCAATCAAGTTTAGCATGGAGATCATTTTGCATTTGAATTTATTATTTTTATTTTCATGTTATCTTGTCCGTCATTATGCATTGTTAGGGTTTCATTATAATTTGTTTATGAATTTTCCCTAAATTTTTTCCCTAACTACATTTGGTGAACCTGAAATCTCTTGATCTAATCATATGTTTTTACAGGTCTTTCTTCTAAAAATTTATGTTTATCTAACCCTCGTTTGTAAAGTTTTGCAAGTAGATTGTTACAGTGATTGCAGGTTCTACAATCTTGCCACTATTCGGCTTCATACTATTCGGCTGCAGAATGTTCATAGGAAGGATTAGTTTTCTAAGATTTTACTTTTTAGATTAGAATAAAATTCTAATTTAGATTTTTTTTTTTAGATTGGAATAAAATTCTAATTTAGATTTGTTTTTTTTCTAGATTAGAATAAAATTATAATTTAGATTTGTTTTTTTAGATTAGACTAAAATTATAATTTAGATTTTTTGAGATTAGAATAAAATTCTAATTTATATTTGTTTTCTAGATTAGAATAAAATTATAATTTAGATTTGTTTTTTTAGATTAGATTAAGATTCTAATTTAGATTTGTTTGATTTGTTTTTTTAGATTAGATTAAAATTCTAATATAGATTTGTTTTTTCTAGATTAGAATAAAAAAATTCTAATTTAGATTTACTTTTTATGCAATCTATTCAACTGTATCAGGTCATCTTAATAAGATTTTATTAGACTTCATCTTTCTCATCTCATGCTTTTCTATGCAAGTTTATTTGTTGTTTTCCAATTTGGTGGCTTGTAGGTGCGTCTAAGGAGATGGAACCGCATCAGGATCAGTCATACACAATAGATTGGAATTGGAAATTTTAGGTGCATTCCTTCTAATCTTTCATTTCTTATTAATCTTTTTTGTCAAATATTTGGATTTGGGCTCTTAAAATGAATCTCATCTTCAATCACATATCAAAAATTGGGTCTAAAATTAACCATTATCTTCCATCACATTTTGATTTGGGATCTAAAAATAACAAGTGCTTGAACTGTTTTACACACATTTTGATTTTCTAAAAGGGAAATTAAAAACTGTGAGTGTGAATTGAGTGTGTGATTAAAAATGCCTCACTTAGTTCACTTTTGCCATACCCCTCTTAGCAGGCATGCTTGGAGCACACACCCCTCCAAGGGATGACTTCAATCGAAGTGTGAATCTAAAGACACACTTCTTGGGAGTTAAAATCTTGTCACTCTTGGCTAAGCCCCAAATAACTTTATACCTTTGGTAAGTGAAGGTGAAGGGTGGGTTACCCCTTTCTCCTAGCTATGTGGCATAATTTTTCTTTCAAATCATCCCTAGCCAACCTCATGCATCCTATCTTGAGACCTAATTGGCCATACCCACTTGACTAGTTCTAGGACTTGTTGATGTGTCTTCTTCAAGTGTGTGCTTAATCATCACATTCATAATTTCAAATTCAAACTTTCTTATGTCTTGTGTTTGTGATTCATGTGTGTACATGTGTAATCATTTGTTTGCAAATTTCCATATCAAGCTATAAACACTAACACATAAACATATCATGCTAATCATCCTTTTTTTAATCACATTCTAGTAAATTTCATCCTAATCAATCAAAGTCATCCAATATAATATTCCACATCATCATCATCACCATAATCCTAATAAAGCACTTGCTAAAATGGTCCTAATACTTAACAATATTAGTCATAAGCCCAAGGTCATACTTCAAGGAGCCCATTTTCCTAATCATGAATATAATCCAAAACCATATATCCTCTGAGGTGGGTCAAACTTTTCTCCTAGTGAGGATGAGAACATTTTAGATCCTAGTGATGATGAGAACTTTGTATAAATATTAAGTCATATTAATGATACTATTGACAAGGGATTTATGCCACCTTAAGTTTAGAATCATACACCACTCCATCTACTAGTCCTCCATCACCATATAATAAAATTCCTATCTCAAAGCATACTAGTCCTAAATGAACACTGCCATCTGACTTCACAATCTCTAATCCATCAACCAAAGAATCCTTTGACAATTTTCTCCAAAGACTACTAGCATGGAATAGACCATCTCCATGTCAATCACCCATTAGTGGGATTACCAAAGAACCTTTGAATTCCATCCTATTGAGCTTATATGTCTAAGTCAAATTGCATCATGCCCTCATGTTGTTGATCACAAAAAACATACCAATCCTCTTCTAGAGCCTTCCACTTCCATTTCCACTCAAAGCCAAGATCTATGTCAAGAGAATTATCCTAAGCATGAGGAAACATTAACCTATCATTAAAATCAATATCTAGGCCCTTCTAATGATACCACTCATATCATACTCAGTCCTATTCATGATCAAGCTTCCCTTTATGATCTAGATCTTACCTATGATCAAGAAGGCCATGATGATCCTCTTAGCCAACTTGCATTCCATGGTCAAGAGATTATTACTTCACCTATTCATGAGAAAGAAACCTCCATTGCTCCTATCCACCTGCTACCTAGTCCTCTCCATGATCCCACATTATCCACTTGTCATGATGAGACATGTGCCTCCAAGGCACACATAGAAGATCAAACCAATAGTGTGGATCTAAATGAACATAATCAAGATCCTAATGATCCTTCCAAATCCACTATCAACCCCATTTCAAATCCACCAACATTTCCTATTGGTTCATCCACCTTTATTCATGAATGTTCCTTCATAGGAAAGCAACAAAAATTATCCTACACTTTACCTTCTCCATCAAATAATGAACTCGAGTCTATTATCCAAACTACACCTAGTCCCATTGTCCATTGCATACTCCAAAACATGAACTACAAAGGTAAAGGATTAGGCCTTCATGAACAAGGTATTTTGGAGCCAATCCATGTTAAAGTCCCTCCACACTCATATGGCCTTGGATATACATCACAAGGATACCAATCTAAATATGTTGGTAATTCCTCCATTCCTCCTAAGTCCACCTCCTTCCATAATAAGCCCTATCATACACCCAAAACAGATGTTGTCATTCCACCTATATCATCCTATAAATCACAAAACCATGTGACCATACACCTTCCACCATCCACTCTATCATAATTGCTTCCAACTCCTAATATCCCTCCATCTAATCTACCTCCACTACTCCCAAAACCTAATATCCCTATCCTCCAATCCCCTTATCCATCCATCCATAAATCTCCTAAACATCCTAATCATGACCAATCAATGCACACATTGTCTAAACATGAAGCTTCCGCTCATTCCACCATATCCATGGCATTCAAAAGAAAAAAAGTATTTTCCTCTACATATAAAGCAAAAAATCATAAGGGTCCCCATGGCTTAGGACACAAAAGAAAAGAATCAAAGAAAAATCTATGTAAAAAGCTATATAGACCCATACCTCCAAAAGAAAAGCCCAAAACTAAAATGGTTTGGGTCCCTAAGAAAAAGGAAAGCAAGTCAATTGAGGCATCTACATCTCACAAATCCCAACCATCCACTTCAACCCATTCTTATTCCATTCAAAAATCTCAATTTCCTAAATCCCACAAGAAAAATAAAACTCATAAAAATATTAAGTCTATGTGGGTACCTAAAGCACGTTGTCATCCATTTTCTAAGAAAACATTGTCAAATCTTCTTACACCACCTCCACATAAAAAACTTCAATGTTTAACATGGTGTGTGCAACTGTTGGTCATTGTTCAATTCCCACATAGCTCCATCTCTGCATCCTTCAACTACTATCCTACATATCTTCCCAATCACCTTCCTATGGTCCATGCTTTTGAATAACCTTCCATCCATCCTTTTGTATAATTCCTATACAATCCACATCATAATCCACTATTTCTCTACATAATCTACATCATAATCCACCAATCCCTCCATAATCCACATCATAATCTGGCATCATCTACCTAGACTCCATCTCCCTTTCATGTCATCCCTTACCAATTTCTATGAGCACACTTGACATGGTCCATGTGATGACATCATCCTTCTAGCAGGACTATCACCTTTCATGGAACTAGACACTTGAGTCCCTCCTATCCATATTCCCCTTCTCCTATCCAAAAATAAAAAAATAAAAAATAGAAAGTCCAAAAAAAAGCAAAAAAATAAAAAATAAAAAATACAAAGTAAAGAGAAATCCCTTCATCCAACAGTGAAAACTTGGTAAATAGGCACCCTGGATAAGTACCATGATGAAAACCTAGCAAAGAGGTGTCATGTGTAGGTTTATCTTCTATATCACTTACACTTGGGGGCACATTGTCTCATTCTATCATATCATTTTTATCCTATCCTATCATATCTTATCATCTCCTACCTTATCATCCTTTCCCATCATGCCCATATACTTATCATATTGAGCCCATTCATCCTCTCTTCCTCCTTTTAATCTTGATAAAAATAGTGGGAAAAAGGTTGAAACATGCTTTAGATATCTATTGATATACCCCATCCTTCCAAACAAGCCTATCATTATCCTATGGTCATAAGTTTTGTCATGAAAAATCCTAAGTATTGTACCTAGAATGGGGCATGTTATTCCTATGTGACAGTATTTGAAGATCACATCCTTTCTCTCCTATGATGCATACATCCATTCCATTCACTATGACCTATCCTTTTTATCCATCCATCTATCATGAGCTTTTTAGCCCTTATCCTATCACCCACCCTGTCATTCATCAATCCCATCTATCTCCTTGCACCTAGAATTGTTTTTCCCTTGTCATTTGTATCTAGCACAAAGGCTACCCAAATTATCATCCATTGACATCTCAAAATGTTTCAAAAAAGTCCTAAAAAAATCCAAAAAAAATAAATATCCCCAAAAATGCAAAAAATTGAAAAAAGGTCCTTACAAAAGAAAAGAAAAGAAAATAAAAAATTCAAATATCCATAAAAAACCTAAAAATTAAAATCAAATAATTTCTTCCTCAATCCAATCATCAATCAATTTCATTATTCAATCAAATCAATCCTCTAATCAAACCGCTCCAACTTAAATCATTCCAAGCAAATCAATTCCTTAATTCAATTCATCAATCATCACCCAACTCTTTAAATCAATCATCTTCAATCATTCCAAAAAATAATCCAAATGCAAGTCAATCCTTAAAACCGTACCAACCAATTTAATCAATCTTTCCAAATTATCCAATTGCATCAATGGTCTTGATCCTAATCTTGTCATAAACCAAATCAACCAATGAATCAATCAATTATCATCATCCTTGTGTTGATCTGGGGATATTTCATTCCATGTAATGACAACACTATCATAATCCATCAATCCATCACTGAATCATTGGTTTACAACTTGACAGGGGCAATACCTTGTTTGTTTTTTCATCATTTATGCATGCTTGCTTGCTTGCTTGTGTGTGTTATCATTTTCATTTTTCATTTGCATCTAGATCATTCTCAACTAATATTCATATATTTTATCTAGAAAAGGTTGTATTACACTGGGGCACGAGACGCATCGTCACCTTGGTCCTTATACCTTGGTGCATCATGTCTAGTTCTACATCAAACATCATGATTTCTCACTCTCTTCCAACATAACGTATCGTTCATCTTCTTCATCCAATTCCTATCTTACATCATTCATCTTATCCCTCCTTATCATTTCACTTCATTTTGAGAGCATACCCATGTTTGTACAACATGCCTATCCTCTCGAGGGGGCATCATCATCCCATCATCATATATCTACATTGTCATTATCCTATCTTTCCTTCATCATCAATTTTCTTTTACCCGTACCTTAGCTTCTTTGAAATGATGTTACTCGACTCAAATCTCATCATCTCGAACATTAGCTCAAAGAGGGGCAAAATGTAGACACCCAAAATTGCACCATTTCATTATCTAGGCATTTATCGTATTTTTCACTACATACCTTCATTTTGTCTAACACACTTATATTTCATTTTTCTCTTCATATATTTAATTAATTAATTAAATTTTATTTATTTATTTAATGCTCATTATTCTTCTATCTTCCATCAAATGATTAAATAATTTTAAATTATTTAATTATTGTATCTTTCTTCTAATAAATAAATAAAATCAATTATTTTATTTATTTATTTACCATCTGCCTAAATTAAATAAATTTTATTTATTTAATTTAATGTTCTTCCATTTTTATCTTATTCTTCTAAAATGTGCAAGTGGGCCCCGCTGTCTTTGAAAAATGGAAATAATCAAAATGTGGGACAGTTTAATAAAATAGAAAAAAATATTATCTCCTCATCACTCCAGCTCCAAAATAGAAAAAGTGTTCTATGTGGAGAAAGGAATCTTACCACTATCCAAGCCCACCCAAGGTTTCTCAATAAAGTGCCTTTTCATGGACACTTGGTGCATGCACATTCATTCTTGTCTCTCCTTCACTCTCATCCATTGATTCATATTTTTTCTCCCCACCGTTGATCATCCATCTTGCAAGTCTATAAATTAACTTACAACCAAGCCATTTGCATGGATGAGCTTTCAAGTACCCTTACTCTGTCAAATTATATGTACAATCTTTCATCCATCATCTTTCATCTATTTATTTTCCTTTCATCTCAATGTTATGTTGTTGCAATAGTGAGCAACCAACAATCCTCCATCAACAATCCTTCAAAATCTTGCATTCTCATGTGAGGTTGAGAAGAGCAATGGAGATCAATCAAGTTTAGCATGGAGATTGGTTTGCATTTGAATTTATTATTTTGGTTTTCATGTTATCTTGTCCTTCATTGTGCATTGCTAGGGTTTCATTATAAGTTATTTATGCATTTTCCCTAATTTTTTTCCCTAACTACACCTCTAATTTTATTAGAAAATATTTGCATTGAAAAGCTTAAAGGAGGGGTAGGATTACATAACTTCTCAGAAAGAAATCTATCTTTAGGTGTCAAATTGGTTTGGCACATGTACTCAAGTCCAAATTTAAAATGGTGTAAGATCATTCAAGAAAAGTATCTAGATAATACAACCCCATCCATTATTTCTACTATATCAAAGCCTCCATCAGGATCAACCATGTGGAATTTCCTAATAGCTTGTATGAATCTCATTATTCCATATATAACTTGGAAAGTGCATAATGGTGATGAGGATCTTTTCTAGAAGGATTATTGGAATGGGAATCCTCCCTTAAATACAATGTATAATTTTAAAGTAGTAGAGAACATACTATCAAAAATTTGGGGTCCAGAAGTAAAGGATTATATTCAATATGTTGATGCTTTAATAGGTAAAGTTAGTTGGAAGGATCTGTCAAATTTTCCAATTCCTAATGATCAAAAAAATAGTCTACAAAAAATCTTAGGTGAAAGGATTGTGTACCAGTCAGCAGCAAATGCTAAATTAATATGGGCTCCCTCAAAAATAGGAAATTGCTCAATGAGGTATATTTATAAGGAAATTTCCAACAATGGAGACTAGTTGGAATCTCAAAGAGAATTCTCTTTTTGGTGGAATGCAATGGTTTTACCAAAGGTAGGTTGCTTTGCATGGTTAGAAATTAGAAGCAAGATCCTAACAAGTGATAGACTTTCAAAACTTGGGATTTTAGAATCATTGAATCATTATATAGTTTTTCCCTCTATAGAAAAAGGTGGTATAATAAATCTCATAGGTACATTAAAAATTAGGGCATTAGGTAAATCCTTGCAATAGGGACTTTTCTCTAATTTGTTGGTGGAATGGAAGGTCAAAATTTTCTCTTGTAGTAAAATCTATTTTTGTTATCTAATGTGGGGTAACCATTGCAAAAGTGTTTCTGAATATATTTTTGGTGGGGTTTTCTACTCAGGGCATCACAAAAATTTGAATTCACTATGTTGCAAACAACTCTTCCTGGCCTCAAATTATGGCATATCAACCAAAGAACTTTAGGGTGTCATTTCAAGTTCAAAATTGGGAGAAACCTTTCAACGGGTACCTGTCAAACACAAAGCTGGCCAGATCTTTAATTTCTACATCCCAAGTGTGTTTGAATACATTCATACCATACTTGGTGAATATATTTACCAAACCCAAGCTCCACACCTCATTTTCCCATCCTAGGTACTATCAATTATTGTCTCCAATGTCCTAGATCTTGTACAATGTTTTGAGTATCTAAAGGTGATAGTAAATGAAATGGTCCATAAGAAATTTTTAGGTGATTATGGTCTATTACACAATGTGAAAATGTATGACTTTGATAAGGGGAAGGTTGGGTTTGGTGGTTTTTTTTCAAAGTGCTACTTGAGGAATAAGAGGGTGTTTGTGGTTGTTTACAATGCCATTAAGCGAGCTTTGTAAATGAATTTTGCATGAAACCTCTATAGGGTTCTTGAGATACCTTCTAAAAAATTGGAAACCAACTAGTAAACAAAATAAAGGGAAAGTACTTCACCATTTCTTTTCTTCATTCTCATGACAGACATCACAATATGAATTCCCCTCCTTTCTCACTTGCATCAAACCATGAAAATGATGTTGATGATACTTCTTAGGAGTGTTAGGATGAGAATTTTGTGATGAATTGTGATATATATATATATATATGGAAGAATAAATCTTTAAAAACCTATGGTAATATTGTAGCATTTTAGTGAAGCTCTACTAGCATATACTTGCACTGTGTAATATCTACTTGATACTAGGTAATTTTCTAGTTGTTTCCTTTCTGAGATATTATATCCTATACAAGTTATTATACCAGCTTCTCATATGATCCAATATTTTTTGTTCTTGGAAATTTTGTAATCATTAAGCGACAATGCTTTTAAGCTGATACCATTGCAATCTTTCTTATTATATAATATAATATACAGGCTAAATGCCTTTTACCTAAAAAATATGTAAAATTCCCCTCCTACTCAATACATGACATCAACTACAATGAGGTTTTACAAACCTAGTATAAATAGATAAATAAATTATCAATAAAAATTAATGTTAGAGTGAATAATTTATCAATTCACTATACTTAAGTGTACTCAGGTTGATGAGTTAGACAACATCTTGTCTAATTGAATGTGCAACCTTTAAACCTCTAGAAGTTACAAATTTGTTTGGTAAACCTCATGTGCATAACTTTTGAGGTCAGAAAAATTTCCATTTCACCTCAAAATTCACTCAACACTTGGCATCAAGGTTGATGACTTGGTCAAATAGGTTGTTGGATTGCACATTCCTAGTGATCCATAGGTTCACACCTATACCAAATGATAGGTGGATTGCTTATTCCTTGCCTATATGTGCAAGAATTCCTCATTTGTACATTTGGGTTGACTGAATATAATATTTGACAATGTTCTTTGTGCTTGTTTATTATCTCCATGATCTCCTAATTCTTATATGGTATCAGAGCATAGAGGAAGATAGTTTCATGCCCAAGGTGAATGGAATTGATCATATTTTATTCTTTTATTCTTTTGTTTGTATTAATAATCCACAGTAAGTTTGAAGCGGGTTCCTTCATTGAATCAAGCCCACCCTAGGCATGAATCTTTGTGCTTTTTCATGGAATCAACTAAGTTTTGGGCATTTCATATGTCTATTTTCTAGACATTTTAACTCTATTTGGTATGCTAATTTGTTTAAATCAAGGTCAAAGGCCTTAATCTCTACTCAAAAAATCAAAGAGACATAATTTACATTCATAGAGGCGATTTGTGAGAAAATTGATGACCCCAAGAATGATTCTAAGAGATTTTTTTGAAGGAGACCTATGGCCCTTGGTGCATCAAAATTTTTAGATTGATGGGCTCTTAATTTTTAGATCTAAGTGCATTTTTAGGTTTTTCATTCTTTTTCACATGCAACTCATATCTCCCATTGACTAAGTCAACTCATATTCATCACGACATAAGTGATGGGTATTATAGGTGTGTTTATTTTTTAGGAAGCAACTTTGATCAACAATGATTTCCATTTCTAGTGATCTAGCTGCCATAAGTTCAACACCTCTACATTCAACATATTCCTTGAGGAAGATATGTCATAACATTTTCCTTCATGGTGTTTTTGAATAGGTGTAAGGCTCCTAGAAAAAAAATGTCTTTTCTTTAGAGCTACATATTGTGGATCTGCATGTGAGATCAAACTCCACCATTGCCACTCCACGCATCTTCCACACCCATCAATCAAGGTGTAAAAATCTCAAACATTTTTTTTTTTAAAGGCCCGATTAATCTCCAATGGTAGTTACAAATAGCATTTGACATGCACTTGTATTGTAATTATTTGTATTAACTTTTTATGAATGGTCAAGAAATTGTCTAAGTGTTCACAAAAATAGGTTTTTTTTTAACAAAAAAATTGCAATGAAAGGGTAGTCTTTTTTTTATCATAATTTCAATAGGGGGGGATTTTTCATTTTTATACAACTTGCAAACGTGAGGGGGGTGTTGGTGTAAATAAAGTCTTGTACCTAGCTTTATTCACTACTATTGAACTTAGGGGACTTATTTGCATTTTAAGTTTACTTAGGCCCTAGGAGGGAATCTTTCTAAAAGCTATTAGTTGTCATTAGATCTTATCTTATCTTTTGACTTATAACACATTTGTCTTAGATAGTTGTGATAAGTTGTTACATGACATAGGATTAAGACTCTTGTCATAATCATGTTTAATCCTATGACTCACCTTGGATTTATAACTAGGTGGCCTCATAATAATTATATATTGTATTCTTGGATAATCAATTCCATTGCAATCTTGACCATTGCATATTGATCTCTCTTGTGCTTTCATGAAGTACCTAGATCTTGGGTGGCTATAATCTTCAGCCAAATCTTGCACATGGTGTAGAGTTATTCTATACCAACTGTTACATGGTATTAAAGCTAAAGGTGTCAGGTTTGAATCCACTCAGGTAACACAAAGGGGGAGATTGGTCACAGATGGTTAGCACTCCCCTCAGAATTTGTGACATGGCTTAACCACCTCTCATGGATCTGTTAATTATGGTGGTTATATTGGGAAAATTAACAGGTCAACCTTTTGGAACAACGACAATTGTGGGGCCAACAATTGGTATCAGATTATAAATTTTTTGAAAGTGCATAATTTTTTTGTGTACTTTCTAGTGGTGTGATTAGATTGATCCTATTCTTTGTAAAAAATTCTTTGAGCTTATGGCCAAATTTAGAAATTTGTATGCACTAAAACCAAGTCCACTTCATTTTTTTGGCAAGTGGCACTTGTAATTAGACTAAGTATAAAGTACTACAAATCATATATTATTGGGTTGTTCGGGACGGTTTCTTGATTGAGTGAGTTGGGGGGGTAATCTTGCAGTGGTTGATTGCTTTCTTTTGCTTGGTTTTCATTCTTACAATTGGAGAAATATCAAATTGAACTCCTAACTCCATATAATTATGCTACTTGGATAAAATTAGTATGGAATTATCTCATGATAAAATATTTGATAGGATATATAAAGGAAACCATTCCTTGACCTACTTATGCTAGAAAGAATTGGGAAAATGGGAGCTTGATCATGAGAAAAAAATTGGAAGCATATATTGATTAGTCTCGTTTATTTTACAATTTCATGTTGAATCATGAAAAACACCTAAAGAGGCATGGGAGGCTTTTGAAAATTTATATGGTAAAATAGATAAGATTAGGGGATATTAGATTGATAATGATTTGATGAATCTTGATCCTAAATTTTTTAACCATATCAAAGAATACATCTCCAAAGTTAAGCAACTAAGAACACATCTGAAAGGTTGCAACATTGATAAAGAGGATTTACAATTGATTCTAAATGTGTTATCCAAGATTGATCCTAAGTATTTAGTGTTTGTTTCTAGCTTTCATACTCATTGACTTTCTATGGGAGGGTATGTGCAGGATCATGATGGGCCAAAAAGTGGCAATATGATGGGTATGTAGCTGACGACTATTTTTTTACCCAAAATTGATGAAATGAAAAGAGTTTTTAAAGGAGATTCTCAGCTTTCCACCAATATAAATTATTCTTTACTTTGAATTTAATAAGTAATTATTATTCATTTTGTATTCAAATTACGACTAAAGTCTTGATTGATAGGCTAATTGAAAAACATCTATAGGTTTCAAATGGTATCACATTTTTTGAATCCAAAACATGTGTCACGTTCTATGCTTTGCATACTATAGGATTAAAAAAATACAAATTGAATTTCATGAAGTTTTGACCAAGTTAAGGTGGTCAAACATAGAAGTTTTTATATTTTTTTAAAAGTTGTAATAAAAATTCATAATTAATTATTTACTTGGAAAAAAATTGCAAAATAATATGCATCACATCGTTGCATGAGTCCTCTACTTATATGTAGAATATTATAAAAATATATGATCATTTTATTATGGTTAGGGTGGTCAGACAAACACCTACTTCTTATTTTTTCCTTGAAATTTAAGTACCACTACATTGAAATTTCAAATTTTCACCAAATAGATTTTTTTTTTTTAAACATACCTAGTAGTTTAGAAACCACATTCAATTTGCTATAGATTCTATTCTTACACATTTTTGAAACAATATAGATAACTTATTCAAATTTTTACATCAAGTTGCCTAACTCTGATTTTTCTAAATTTTTTGCCACTTAAGGGCTTTTTTTTCCATCATGATCCCGCACATACTCGGGAGCATCATATGTTGATCCTAAGTTTGATGACTTTGCAAATCTCCTAATCTAAGAGAAAGCTAAGTTAACTAATATGGGTCTAATCAAGTCTTCCAAGTCACGAGAATTGTTGGCTAATGAGTCTAAGGTACAAAAAGAATCAATGAATATTGATAAGAAGAAAAAGAAGAAAAAGAATAAGGCATGTATAAAGAATCTAAATCCTCTCCCTCAAAAGTGGAATCATCTAAGAAGGAGAAGCCTACATGTGCATATTGCAAAAAATTAGGGCATGATGAATGACAATGTTATTCAAAACAAATTGATGAGTTGATGCATCTTCTTATAATAAGGCTCAAATTAATTCTTCTTCATCAAAGGGTTCATCATCTTCTTCTTCATAAAATTCTAATAAACTCAAGGTGCAACCACTTGTTGGAGTTACAAATTCTAAGTCAGAGAGGTGGATACTTGATTCAAGAGCATCACATCACATGGATTCATCAAAGAGTATGTTCTCTTCATTTGAGACTTGTTCATCACCACACATCCTGATTAATATATATATAGGGTATGTGCAGGATCATCATGGAAAAAATAGGCCCTTAAGTGGCAAAAAATTCAAAAAAAATAGAGTTAGGCAACTTGACATAAAAATTTGAATAAGTTATCTATATTATTTCAAAAATATTTAAGAATAGAATCTGTAGAAAATTTAATGTAGTTTCTAAACTACTAGGTTTATTTTAAAAGAAAAAAATCTATTTAGTGAAAATTTGAAATTTCATTGCAATAGTACTTAAATTTTAGAGAAAAATAAGTAGGTCTTTGTCCACCACCCTAACAATAAAATGATAGTATTTTATAATATTTTATAAGTAGAGAAACATGTCCGATGTGATGCATATTTTTTTTGTAATTTTTTCCAAGTAAATAATTAATTATGAATTTTTTATTACAACTTTTAAAAATATAAAAACTAGTATGTTTGACCACCTTAACTTGGTCAAAACTTCATGAAATTCAATTTTTCTTTTTTAATCCAATAGTATGTGAAGCATAGAATGTGACACATGTTTTGGATTCAAAAATCTAATATGTTTGAAAGATATAGATGTTTTTCAATCAGCCTATCAATCAGGACTTTAGTCATAATTCAAATAGAAAATGAATAATAATTATTTATTAAATTCAAAGTAAAGCATAATTTATATTGGTGGAAATATGAGAATCTCCTTTAAAAACCCTTTTTGTTTCATCAATTTTTGGTAAAAAAAAGGTCGTCAGCCACATACCCATCATATTGCCACTTTTTGGCCCATCATGATCCTGCACATACCCAATTGTGTTCTACAATCATTTATAGGATATTTTGGATTGTCTTTTTCTATAGTGTGGCCTAGAATTCCTATTTGGAGTGTGACAGCTTTAGGCATTGACATGGAGACACTTGAACATTCTTTAGAGATCTTACATATCATCTTGGTTTTGTTTCTTCCTAATGGGAGGAATGTTGTTTGATGCTCTTGGATCACCTTTTTCATTCAATGTTGAACTTCTACGATCATTGCAGGACACTCAACTTTTAGGGGGGCCTACATGGTCTCTCTTTCTTCTCTCTTGTATGGGGGATTTTTCCTCGAATGAGGTTTTTTCCTTGTCATTCATCAATGAGAGCATGTTTTTTCATGTCTCTTTTGGGGAGATGTTTTGTCCCATTGGGTTTTCTCCTTTTCTTCATTTGTGAGAGATTTCATTTGCATTTGTACATGCGTACCTAACATGGCTTCATGTTTGGGACCCATATTTTTTTCATTTGCATAGAAATCATCTACTCCCTAAGTTTCACTTAAAGCAAGGTGTTGGTGTAAATAAAGTCTTGGTCACTATTGAGGTAAATAATCATTTTTTTGTTTTGGTCATTATTGAGGTTTAAAAAGAATACTTAATCTATTTCCTCTTAATCCACCTCATTACATAAACTTGTAAGAACTCATCAATATCAAATAAGTTTGTAAATGCACTCAAATAAAGTGCCACAAAAATCAAAAGTATTCTTTAGGGGGAGAATTTTGGAAATTTGTACTTACATTGAATTATAAAGTGCAATTGGGGGTTGTGTAGATCCTTTATTAGTCATCACAATAATGAATCCTCATGATTCTTTCTGCATGGTGTGTGTTTCCTTGATTTTCCATCACAACAATAAATCCTCGTGATTCTCACCTCATGTATGTGTGTGCCTTGATGTAAACCCTTTTTCTATTTCTTGTACAACTTTTGGACCTAATTTTGAGTCTAAATTCCTTGCACACTCTTGTGCCCGATTTCAAATTTTTTACTTATATATCTTAACATTAAGAGGGTATTATGATAGTGTTATTCTAATGCTTTTTTCAATGAAGTAGCGGATGAACCTTCTATTTTGATCTCTCATATGGGGGATTATTTCAGTGGATCATATTTTGTGAGATTCTAGTACTTATGTAGAGCACAATGATGCACATTTTCAGAGTGTACACATGACACTTGTGTTACTCCAAAATTATAGTACTATCTATATTTTTAACTTCATAGGCATCTTTGTATTCATGGTTGAGTAGTGTTCATATGTTCACTCATGTAGTGTTTTGTATCTCTTATCATTTTCTGCATTTCTTAGAGATTTGTTGATTCTAATAGACACCAATTCATCTTTGGTAGAGTTTAAAACTTCAACATGCTTCAAGAATTATTCATCATGATGTTCTTATCACAATGGGATATCTTTTCAAGAGGTCTTAAATCCTTGTCTTTCTCTTTTTTGGAGACGAGTTTTGTTCCCACTAAATTTTATCCTTTTTCTCCATTTGTGATGAAATGCATTGTACATGGGTACCTTACTAGAACTCATAGCCAAGACCTATTTCTATTTATTTTCACTTTTGTGATCTCCCCAAGTATCACTTTGGGGGGGTGTTAGAGTAAATAATTTATCTATTCACTATATTTATGTGTACTTAGGTTGATGAGGTTAGATAACATCTTGTCTAATTGAATGTGCAACCTTTAGGCCTCTAGGGGTTACCAAGTTGTTTGGTAAACCTCATGTACATAAATTTTAAGGTTGGAAGACTTTCTATCTCATCTCAAAGGTCACTCAACACTTTGCATCAAGGTTGATGACTTGGTCAAATAGGTTGTTGGTTTGCACATTCATAGTGATCCATAGGTTGACACCTATAGGACACTTGTCTACTTATTTGTGACACATCATGGGGCACTTGAAAATCCACATGACAAGTCGATTGCCTCTTCCTTGACTATATATATAAGGATTTCTCATTTTTACATTTAGGTCAGCTTAATACAATACTTGACATTATTCATTATGTTTGTTTCTTATCTCCATGATCTCCTAATTCTTATATGGTATCGGAGCATAAGGGAATATAGTTTTAGGCCCGAGGTGAATGACATTCATCGTATTTTATTAATTTCAATCTTCTATGCGTATTAATAATCTGTAGGAAGTTTGAAGTGGGTTCCTTCATCAAATTGACCTTGCCCCAAGTGTGAATATTTATTTTTATTCATGGAATCAACTCAGTTTTGGGTGTTTTATATCTCTACTTGCTAGGAATTTGAACTCTATTTGGTAGGCTAATTCCTTTGAATCTATGATCACAGGTGCCAATCTCTGCTCAAAAAATTAGAGAAGCATGATTTGTATTCACAGAGGTGACTTGAGGGCATATTGATGACCCCAAGCATGATTCTAAGAGATGTTGCATTTGAAGGAGACCTATGGTCCCTGGTGCATTGAAATTTATAGACAGATGGGCTCTTAATTTGTAGATCCACATCCATTTTGCAAGTCGTGCTTGGATTTTTCACACATAGCGCATATCTCCCATCAACCGAGTCAACTCATATTCATCATGTCATAGGTGATGGCCATTGTAGGAGTGTTTGTTTTTTAGGAAGCAACTTTGGTCAACAAAGATCTCCATTTCAAGTGATCCAACCACCATAATTCTGATGCTTCTACATTCAACATATGCCTTGAGGAAGATGTGTCATATAATTTTCCTTCATGGTGTTTGTATAGAGGCATAAGGCTCTTACAAACAAACTATTTTCTTTGGAGCTTCCTACCATGGATCTGCATCTGAGATCCAACCACCACCATTGCCACTCCACGCCTCTTTCACACCCATCAATCAAGGCATAAAATTCTCCAACTTTTTTTATATAAAAGGATCTAGTTAATCTCCAATAGTAGTTACAAATATCATTTAACATGCACTTTTATTGTAATTATTTGTATTAATTTTTTTGCAAACAATCAAGGAATTGTCTAAGTGTTTAAAAACAGGGTTTTTTTAACAAAAAAATTGCAAATGAGGGGTAGTCTTTTGTTTTTTCATAATTGACAAGGGGGGTTTTTTTCATTTTTCTACAACTTGCAAATGTGAGGGGGGCCATTTTGTGAATAATGGGGGTTCTCACTTTCTGTTTTGGTCATTATTGAGGTTTGAAAGGCATACTTAATCTATGTCTTCTTAATCCACCTCATGACATAGACTTGTAAGAACTCATCAACATCAAATAAGATTGTAAATGCACTCACATAAAGTGCTACAAAAATTGAATGTGTCCTTTAGGGAGAGAATTTGATAAATTTGAACTTACACTTAATTATAAAGTATAATGAGGGGTTGTGTAGATCCTTTATTAGCCATCACAATAATGGATCCTTGTGATTCTCACTACATGGTGTGTGTTGCCTTAATTTTCCATCACAACAATGGATCCTCGTTATTCTTGCCTCATGCATTTGTGCCTTGATGCACACCCTTTGTTAGATTCTTTTACTTATTTTGGACCTAATTTTGGGTCTAAATTATTTGCACACTCTTGTGCCCATTTCAGTTGGTCTACTTGTACCTCTTAGTACTAAGGGGGGATTATGACATTGTTATGCTAATGTTTCTTTCAATGAAACAACTACTTTCAATGGAGCAGTGGAGGAACCATCTATCTTGATCTTTCATATGGGGGATTATTTTAGTGGATCATATTTTGTGAGATTCAAGTACTTATGTAGAGCACAATGATGTACATTTTAGGAGTGTACACACGTTACTTGTGCATTAATCCAGAATCTTAGTACTATCAATATTTTTAACTTCACAGGCATCTATGTATTCATGGTTGAGTAGTGTTCTTATGTTCACTCATGCAATGTTTTGCATCTCTTATGTAACTTATCTATATTTCTTAGATATTTGTTGATTCCAACAGACACTAGTTCATCTTTGGTAGAGTTTACAAATTTGACATGGTTCAATATTTCATCATGATGTTCCTACAATAATGGGACATGTTTTCAGAAGGTCTTAAATCCTTCTCTTTCTCTTTTTGGAGAGGAGTTTTGTTCCCACTGGGTTTTCTCCCTTTTCTCCATTTGTGAGAGAATACATTGTACATGGGTGCCTCACCAAGCCTCATAGTCAGGACACATTTCTATTTATTTATGCTTTTGTGATCTCCCCAAGTATCACTTAAGGGGAGTGTTAGAGTGAATAATATATCTATTCACTATATGTAAGTGCACTTAGGTTGATGACGTTAGACAACATCTTATCTAACAGTTACATGTGAAACCTTTAGGCCTCTAGAGATTACCAAGATGTTTGGTAAACCTCATGTACATACCTTTTGAGGTTGGAAGACTTTCCATCTCACCTCAAATGTCACTCAACACCTAGCATCAAGGTTGATGAATTGGTCAAATAGGTTGTTGGTTTGCACATTTCTAGTGATCAATAGGTTGAGATAAATAGGACACTTTTCTACTCATTTGTGCCACATCATGGGGCACTTGTTAATTCACATGATAGGTGGATTTCCACTTCCTTTCCTATATATGCAAGGCTTCCTCATTTGTACATTTGATTCAACTCAGTATAATATTTGGCATTGTTCATTGTGCTTGTTTTATATCTCCATGATTTCCTAATTCTTATAATTTACAAGTACAAGAAAGGACAATAAAATCATGCTCTTTACATTCAAGGAAAATATAGATCAATAAATCCATGGAATTGAGAAAAGTATGTTTTTATATATAGGCTATGTTGTAGCTTATTTCATTTTTTTAAAAAGAAAATATTTAAATGATTTAAAATTAAAAATCATGAAATAAATATCCTAGTTGAATTAAATTTCTTATATATACACTTAGTATTAATAGAATATTAATTATACCTATTTAAAAATAAATATTTATAAAATTTTACAGCTTTACAGCCATAGTCAAGTGTGTCTCTGCCTTGAGTTATTGCAGCCTCTCAAACCATGTCCCTCACAACCTCGTCAAAGGCCTTGAAGGTTATTTTCATGAATTATTGAAGTCCTTCCATGGATACTAAATCCCACCTTTCATAAAGCACAAGACAATTGATTACTACAATATCTATCTATCTCTCTATATAAAGATATATTAATATATTAGAATGCTAATTATATATTAATGTCTAAAGAAAATTATTTATAAATTACATTATAAATATGGAAAACTAGACCCATTTATGTCTACACCTATAAAATATGATAAATTGTCATAAATTCATCTAATGCTTAGATGGACACCATGGTCTTTACATAAATAGGTAGATTTTTAGGATGAATATGGTTTAATATCTTCTGTTAACTCACATATATTTACCAATATAAGTAAATACATACCTCTTAATGGCTTATGTGAATATTTTAAGTTCATCTAAAGTTCCATAAGTGTCATAAATATCATCCAAATAAGTGATAAGTGTAGACAACTTCACACACCCAATTCTAAAAGTAGAATATTTTGGCTCAATGCACCCTCCAACTGCCCAAAAGTAATATTCCACATGGCAATGGCAAGAAAAATCTAATTTATCTAGACAAGAATCTGCCCACCATCTAAAATAGAAAAATATTAATAAATCAACATGATTTTGTAAGAATTCAACCATGTGGTAGATTGTAAATAATTTACACTTCAAACTAAGAGGATATCTTAGATGACATGAATTTTTACCTTGAGAGAATTTGAAGCTCTTGTTGTAGCATTGACTAGATCATATTAAAGTCTAACTTTGCAAGTTCTAAAAGATTTGAGTTTAAAATAGTACAAAAATTCCAAAGTTATAATGTTAAAATATCATAGAGATGTTCAATCATACTTAAAACATCCAAACTTATGTTCTATTAAAATAAAACAAAATTAATGTAACTTTTAAAAACAAATCCTAAGGTTTTGAATTAGGAGATGGGTATGTTACAAGGTATTGGGATTACTTGTTGGTGTTATTGGCATCTCCATATATGTCAATATACGTCCTTGCTTCCAACATAGGCACATTGGTGTGCCAACCATACTCAAGATTGAATTTTGTTTGTTACATGGCATAAATTAGAATCACAATTGATAAATGGATTCCTAGGGTTAATATGGAAAGTTTGTTAATAGATATTGATACCTCTTTTGAAAGATTAGTATTATTAATATTTGCTAGAGATTGTTTTAAATATGTAGTAGAAAGGGCTTTGGCATCATCCAAATCTTGCTCCTTAGGAAATGTAATGAGTGAAGCTTGGAATAAATAGAGAATGCTTCTTAGCTCCTTCTCATTTGATTCACTATTTGAGTAGAATAATTGTCCATCTTTACCTTTGAATTTCTGCAACACACCTAATATGATAAATCAAGTTAGAAACAACTTCATACTTTGTTAATATAACTTAGAGTATATCTAATATCAGTGTTTGGTACTTCTAGAGAAAGAAATTTTATTCTATTGATAAATTTATATAATAAGTTTTAAAATATTATTATAGTTTAAAAGTAAGCATAGAGATCTTCAAATTTCAAACTAAAATGAAAAGAAAGCACCATTTTTTATAATTTAATTACAATGACCATCTATCTTTAAAAAAAAATTCAAACTAACTTTCAAAAACAATTTAATCAATTACAATCATGGGTAGGGGACATATAGTGGGTATAAAATATGACATCTAACCCAATTTTGGGTAATAAAAAAGTCAATAAATTTGCACTTACTACCCAACTGAAAAACACCCTTTTTCCTTAAAGTACACAAATTGACCAATCATGTGATGCCACATCAGCATACCAATAATACATGACTTAGTGACCCACTATCAGTCTCACTTACTTTGTTGGGCCTTTTTGGATACCTTGACAGAAAGCATGTTGATGTGGCATCATATTTGATGATGTGGCCTTGAAAAAAAAAATTATAAAGGAGACTTGCCAAATAAGATGCTATACAAATTTGAGAGTGATTTGAAATTTTTACATAAGACTTTGACAACGATGAAATTTTGGTGACACACTAGTGGATCCTCTCCTTGTATATGTACCTTACTATACTTATTACATTCATGCACTTTAAATAATTAAAGTTAACATACTAACCACTTTCTTCTTTTTCTATTGACTTGATCTGACCTTTTAAAGATAAGGTACTCTCTTAAATAATTTTTTTTTGGTTCAGTGATTGCAGATATCACCTGAAGAGATGCCATATCTGTGTAGGCGAAGAATTCAGAAACCCAAGGCTATGTTGTTGACATCCACGCAAGAACTCTCTCTACCACATCCAATGCCTTTATCATTCCAATACCTGCTATTCAAACAAGTAACTCTTACACTATTTACTTGAAGACAAGAAGTTGAGTCATAAATAACTCTTACCTGCTATTTGTTGTAGTGAAGTGCTCTTGGAGCCCCAACGAGGGTTTAGATTCATGCGTGTCCGGTGCTCTTTTTTTCCATGCAAATTCCCATGTCCTTCATTATTTCAAATTATGTATTATATTATATTTATAATAATTATTAAATACAAATTGAAAATTATTATAATTGATAATTGATATATTTTTATATAGTACAAATTTAATTAACATATAAATATAATAAAATATATAATTAATAGATAATATATAACTTATATAATTATATTTATTATTATATTTAATATTATATATATACAAATAATACTATTATTATATATCATATCCAGTATTATCTTTATGTATATTAAATTATATTATTTATTTATTATCAATTATATTTATATTTAAATTATACAATATATTATATAATATATATATATTATGTTATTTATTATTTACATTTTATATACTATAATATATAATATAATATTATACAATATAATACTTATTATATAATTATATTATTCTCAACTTTATAATTGAGACTCGATATTATTAAAATCTTATTAAATATTATATAATAATTTAGTCATTAAATAAGTATTATTTATAATATAATCAGACTGTATTTAAATTAGTAATCCATAATAAGTATCATTTAAATTCTACTTAATATTACATAATACTTTATATATGATTTAATATTATTTTTTTATTATACAAATAATCTTGATTTTAGTTAAAGTTAAATTTGTAAGCAATTATAGATATTATATAAACTATTTAAGGGTGATATTTGTATACTCATAATATATTTTATTTGGTTGTCTTTTTGTATATAATGATTTAAACATTAGTATATTGAACATGAAATAGTTTTGTGTGAAATTAAGTTTTCCTTTCATAGATATTATGAATTTATTATTTTTATTTATATGTATTCATACATTTGTTATCTACTTTGATTTTATCATTTTAGTGTCTCAAAAAATACATTTTCATGTCTAGTCTATTTTTTTAGACTATAGCAATCGGTGGGGTATCTGTCCCCCTATAAACTGCAATGTGTCTCGTAAACTTTTTTTCATGTGAATATGTCCTATAAACTGCAATGCATCTAGTAAAATGTTTTTCATGTGATCGATGACACTGGCGTGACATGCCATGTAGTACCACAGGGATGGTGGGGAGACTAGACCTCATGACATCTTGCTTACAACATGATGCTTTACCCAATCGAGCTAGACCCACCAGCCCATGTCTAGTCTAATTAAACACGCTAATGTTTATGTGATTAATTATTGTGTAATTTTATATATAAAGGCATTCAATTGCATATTATCATTTTTAATACAAATAAAATATTGTTAAGGCTTCTTAGTATTTTTATCATCTTTGCAATTATAAAGCATTTTTTTGGGGCTTGTTCTAAGACTAACTACATAATTTGGAATCTCTTTAAAATTGTTTCTAAAAACTAGTTACTAAGATAATAGATTAGACAATTAAAAATCTACCTAAATATTAAGTTAATTATTAAGTAGAAGCAATCATTTGAAGTAAAAGTGTACATCTTAA